>VXBT01011959.1:507981-584089 GCA_013400235.1 Oriolus oriolus
TCCCAGCACCATGTGGTCCCGCAGCCCATCCAGCCGCTGCAGCACCCGGCAGCGCCCGCGCCGCTCGGCGCTCTGAAGCTGGCGCCGGCAGACGACATGAAACCCATCGAGCTCAAGAAGAGAATTGGAGGGTGAGTGCACTGTGCGTGGAGCAGCTCCTGCTTGTGCAAAGTGTTGTCAGATCAGAAATACCAAGACCTGTGGATGTTTAATGTCTTTGAATTGCTGAAAGCGGGGTTTTTTAGCTTGACGGGTTTTTATTTTCCTCCCTCACTCCACACTGTAAGATTCTGTATAAGGATTTTTTTTTTTGCAATCCAGAACTGTGTTAGGAAGCAAGTCCCAGCCCCGCCTGTCTGATCTCACTTGGTATCTCGTGTTATGTTTGGCGGAAGATCTCTGCGTGTACTGGTCAGTGAAATCAAAGGACACTGCTGCTTGTGGGAGCTTTTTTGAAAACTGGGGTGTGATCTGGGAGATGTTATTCCTAGGACAGAGATCACCTTAGTTGCTGTTTTAGTTTCTTAGTGCTGTAAGTGCCAAGGGCCTCCTGCTTGCTCAGAGTCTTGCAGCTGGAAGGGGCTGAAGGCTATTTAGTCTGCCCTCACCCTCTGACAGGACTTGTGGCTCTGATGTTGCTCCAGGTTAGTGTTTGTCTGGCTTGTTCTTAAGGACTTTGGCTGGTGGAGACCTTGCCTTCTCTGTAGGAGGTTGTTTCCAGACCACAGTATCCCAATACGGAGTCTGGTATTACTGCTTGTGGACTGGGAGAACAAACCATTCCCTTCTTGCAGCAGTTTTACCTGTTTCCTTTGGCCCCTCAGTTTTCCTGCAGGATAAGTGACCTGGATCTGTTCAGTCTTCTGTCCTGGCTGTGCTGTCTAGTCCTCTGACTGTTCGCCTGGCTGCCTGCAGCAGAGGGATGACTCTTGGCAGTGGTGTTGGAGATGGTGTGTGACTCCTGTGGGGGCTGGAGGAGATGTACAGTGAACAGAAAAAGTGTGTTCATTGTGTCCACTGGGATATAGTGATCCCAAAATGCATGGAAGGAAACAGCAAAAGTAATGCAGACAGGAGTTTGCGAAGATAAAGATTTTGGTAAAATGCCAGTGTAATTCCTCTAAGAAGACTGGGATCTTCAGAGCCTGTCTGTAAAACACGACTGCAGGAAGGGTCTGTCAGGCTGTGCACTAATCAAGAGACCCTGCCATGGACGTTGTGTGGGTTCAGGGAGCTGTGGAGGGGGTTTCTGCTGGCACAGGGGTATCAGGGCAGGCTGCACAAGTTTGGCTGCCCGGGCAGTGGACAGCGGGCAGTGGGCAGCGGGGTGGCTGCAGGTGCACCCACAAACTGCTGCCGTGCTGTCAGGCTGAGCTTTGCCCCTGGGAGGTGTGGGGGGCTGTGGTGCTGGTGTGGAGTGCAGCACCACCACTGCGTCCCCCCAGAATTGCTCCATTAAACACAAGCACAGAAAAGATGTCTTTTTCAGCCTGTAAATGTTTCAGGGGAAAATGCTGTAGAATATTTGTGACAGTTTATTAGATATGATTACCTCAATGTCCTGTATTTTCAGTCAAAGGCAAATAATTACTTTATACAGTGTATGAAAGATACTTGAAATCTCCACGTCTGCTAATGTACCTTATCACTGCTGTAGCTGAAAAACTGAGATAACATGTATTTGTTTGGCTTTTCCTGAAAATATTCCTCTGATTCAGAGAGCAGGTAGACTCAAACCCCAAAACCAGAAACTCACTCTGGTTTTTCCTTGAGCAGTGACTGGAGAATTCCTGTATTGCTTCATTCCATGTTTATCAGCTGTGTTGTTTCATGCACAGTAAAAACCCAAAGCAGTTGGAAGTGTGTGCCCAATCCCGTGTGCTTAAATTTGAAACCTTGTCCCACTGGAGTCGTGGGCATAGATCAGAACCAGGTCAGAATCTGGGCTCTCTGGGACTGTACAAATACTTAAAATTCATACTTTGTGTCTTTCCTTGTTGTTGGTAGGAGCTGTGTATATACACACACATCACACCTGTGTGTATCTTATGTGCATTGTGTGCACAATGCGTAGTTCACCTGATGCATGTGTAAAGTGTGGAGTTTATCTTGAAGCATTATAGCCAGATGTATATGTACTTAATGTTAAACCAGTGGTATCTGAAACACCTCTGCTGCTTTTGCATCTTGAGCTTATCTCCGCAACACACGGACACTGCTGCAAGCACAGGTGCAATGCAGGAGTTTTCAACCTGACACTGAGCTGATCTTTGTTCTGTTTGGGTTACAGGGTTGGGACCAGGGAAGTACATAATAAATTGGAGAAGAACAGGTGCGTAGAAAGCCAGGGGTTTGGGTTTTTTAATTGTAATTCCCCTCCTCTTTTTTTTTTGGCCTGTCATCTGTCAATATTTGTTTGGCTTTAGCAGGTTTTTGTTTGTTTGTTTGCTTGTTTTTTAAACAGATAACCTGAATAAAATTCTTAGTGACTTTTACTGAATCTTGCAGTGTTGCTTTGCTTTCTTATAGCTCAGTTCTGCATTTCTTGCTTCCCAGTATGTTCTGTTTAACTGCACCATTGCATCCCAATCACCCTGCAAAGCCCTGATCCCGCAAAGCAATAACAGTGCATAACAGTGTGACTCTCTCTTGATTTAAAAGGAGTAAAATACCCAAAATCAGGGGTCAGTGTACAGTGTGAATACAGAATAAACATCAGTTTCTGACCCAAAACTCTTACAAGCCTGACTAGCTAAGTTGGAAGTATGGTGACAGTGAGCACCAGCACAGGGGGATGAGATATTTCATTTAAGGCTGCCCAGTCTTCCTAACAAAGCTGGGATAGAATCCAGGCGCAGTCTCTGCTAGGGTGAGTTGGCTCAGCTGTGAGCGTGCCGTGCTGGGGGGCTGCTATGCACAGGTGTAGGTGCTTTGCTGGATTAAGGCCCCAATTAAGCTCTCCCCTCTGGTGGAATTGGTTTCTGGTGTGTGTCCTGCGAGCTGACGACCCACCTGTGTTTTCTTTAGACGTGCACATTTGAAAGAGTGCTTTGAGACATTAAAGCGCAACATCCCCAACGTAGACGACAAGAAGACCTCAAACCTCAGTGTCCTCAGGAGTGCCTTGCGATACATCCAGGTACGTGCAGCGCTCGTGGGGCTGAGGGCTGGGCTTGTGCAGAGACTGGAGCTGGCTTTGGAGTGAAAAAGAAAACGGGAGAGAAGCTCCCCTTCCTCCTCCTCCTCCCCTGCAAGCGCGGTCATTTATAAACTGCAGGTTTCCAGAACGTTTGGATCTTTGAGGAGCACTTGCTTCATGCAGTCTTCTTATTGTGCAAGTTCCAAGTTAACCACCAATCATCCTTACCAGCAATGGTCATGGCAGACAGCAGATAATTCAGATGATCTTAGAGATCCAGGCTGAGTGAATTTCAGTTCTGAAACCCACTACACTCCTTTTGGGCTCAGGTGAATTTTAATATGTATGTTTGGAGAGGTTTTCTGTTTGCCTAACCAAAAGATGGATTTCTGTGAAGATTTGGTATGTCTCAAAATTTTGATGATATGGGCATGTGAGTACAAGTCATTTGCTTGGAGGCAAGGAAAGCCTGGAATTTGGGGTTGCAGCATGAAGCTGTAGGTGGATGGGGCACCAGAAGTGAATGTGGGAGAAAGCACAGGTAAAGATGAGTTGTGTTTGTAGCTGGAGGGAAGTGTGTGTTAGTGTTTGCTTGTTTAATGCTGGTGAAAGTGGCTAACGGTAGCACAAAAGAAATTGTCGTAGATGTCCCCTGTGAATGTGAAATCAGTAGTATGTAATGCAATTAAAATGCATCTGGAAACTGGAAGTGTTGCTGCATTTATAGTGCAAATATAGAGCGAGACAACCTTGTACATTTTGACTGGAACAAAGGATGCTGAGGGTTGATCACAACAGACTTTTCCACAGTAAAACATAATCTTTTCTCACTTTCTTCCCAGTTTTCCTCAGTTGCTCTCAAACACACTCTGGTGTTCAGAAGTGCTGGACATTGATTATTCACTTCAGCTGTGCTTTGGAGAGTCAGTAATGCCTCAGAGTTAGATCAGCTCAGCCCTTCTCTTAATTTTCACCAGTAACTTCCCTCAGAGGGACTTTGGTTGGGGCAAATTCTGACTGTACCCAGCCACTATCTGTGTTGCTCAAAAAGGTGTTTTTTGGGAGTGTGGTTGTATCGAAGCCTAATGGGCTTTAGAGAAGATCTGAGCCTTTCTTTGGGTTTTGGCAGGCTGATGTTGGTGGGGATGAGCCTCCATGAGCAGTGAGGGAGCTGTGAGCCGATCACCTGCTCTCGCATCCAGGGGCCGAGTCCCAAGTCAGGGTATCTGGAGTGGGGGCTGACACTCTGGGAATGCTGATGCGGGTGCAGACTTCTCTGTGAGCAGACTCTGCAGCATTTTTACTTCGTGCTTTTGGAAGGCAGCTTAAAATTCTGTTTGAGGCTGTCAGTGGTGATGGCCAGTCCTACCTCTCCCTCCTCCCTGGCTCCCCTGTGCAGCGCTGGAGGCCTCGGCGTGGTGCAGTTCTGTGCTGCCTGCGGGCGGTCGGACCAACAGCTCCGTGTATCGCCGGGAGTGAAACCCTCAGCATGTCCTCTTAGGAAGTGTAAACTGCTTTTGTGACGGTCCAGAAGCTGTTCTTGGGGTGGTGCAGTTACACCAGTGTTCAGGCAGTCAGTGAAGTGAAAACGCAGAGATTGGCAGGGTTAGTGGCACGGTATTTCCCCTCTGGTGCCGGGACCTTGGGCCGACAGGGGCTGTGCCTGCGCTGCTCTGGTTTGCCAGCTGTGCTGCCCGTGCACCACAGACGGTGTAGTTTGTGGGAGGAGCCTCTCCGGTGTCCGGTCTGGGGTATGGGGTCCTGGGACGGGACCGGCTGTCCGTGGCTGTCCGTCGGTCGGTGCGGCGGCGGCGGGAGCAGCGGGTCGGTCAGCCGGCCTGAGCTGGGCGCTCGCCTGGTGTGGCAGAGAAGGTCGCGGTGACCTCGGGCCGTACAGCATCCACCTCCACGTGTGTGGGGAGCACATGGCGAGCACCAGGCCTGGCTGCCGTGGCAGGGCTGCCTGTGGGCAGCTGTGAGTTGGCGCTGAGCCGGCACCAGCGCAGGGCTGGCTCGCTGCCCTGCGGGCAGTGACACGGCCTGTGATGCTGTGCAACCTCCTCCTCCTCATCCTTTTGCTGGGCAGTGGGAGCGTCTCTGGCAGCTGCTCAGGGAGTGTCCCTGAGCACTGTTTTCCTTGGCAGCACCAAAGCCATGGGTCTGTCACAGGATTCAGTTGTGCTAAAAACTTGAGCACTATTTATTTGCCTGAAAAAAACCCAGATTATTAGAAATCTGATTTGAATTTTCAGCATTCAAAAATAAAAATCATCTTTTTAATTTTTTTTTTACTGCAGTTTGAATTTAGCTTTGATCTGTTTCAACAAAACTAACATCTATCAGTGTGGGGACGGTCACTGATCATGTGCCAGGCTCTGTGTGTTTCACTCACAGGCTCAGTGTTTCCCTTGAAAAGAGAACAGGGCAATTGTACAAAAGAGATTTAAAAGTAAAAGCTCTTACTCTCAGGATAGCAAAGCAGTTTTTGGCTAAAGGGGAAAAAAAAAGAAGCCCGAAAAACCCAAACCCAGATGAGCCTGGCAGGGGAGGAGCACACCACCGGCCAAAGCTCTGCACAGCGGCTGCTCTGCTCCCACAGGCGCTGTGACAGTACACTGATTGTTGCAGCCTCTCTTCCTACAAAATCCTTCCTTCCCCCCTTCCCAGCTGGAACTTCTTAGAAACAGGCTGTTTGTTTCCTTGGCTGGATTTAAATATTTGTATCTGCATCAAATCAGATAAGTTAGAAAGTTAAATTCTGAACTTCCCATAGAGCCGTCATTTTAATTTATCTTTGGACCTGGGCTTGTGCTCTGCAACAGTAAATTAGAATTTGCAATTAAGCATGCTGTTGCACAAAGGAAATGGGGCCCAGCGCAGCTGGAAGTTAATAATCCCTTTAGCTGGTGATTCAGCTTGAGGCGGTGTGGGCTGTTGTGCTGCGGCTCTCAGCTGAGGAGGGTGTCCCAGTGGGTCCAGCAGCGGAGTGGGCTCCAGACCCCAGCACACATCTCCAGCCGAGTCCATTCGTTACACGGGCCACCTCGGCTCTTGTTCTTCACTCTTCTGCCTGCAAAACCTGAGTGAAAATGCTGGACACCTCTGGGAAGTTTGTAAGATGCATGGAGTGGTGTGGAAAAAAACACAGCGAGAATGAAATGCTGTTTGCTTTGAGAGAGCAGAGCGCTGTCCCCTCGGTTGCTCCTGAGCAGTGTCCCCAGGCAGAGGACGGGCAGGCCAGGCCTGTCCTCCCCAGAGCCCCTCTGCGCTCCGCCTGTGCCGGGGAAGGGGCTGCTGGGGCAGCGCGCGTCAGACACGGCTCGCGGCCCGTGCAGCTGGGCACTCGGGTTTGATTCTCTCTGAAGGATTCCTTGCCCCGTAGGAAATGCAGTCATCTTCTTTGGAAGCTAACTGAAGCCCTTAAGCAAGACTGCTGCTCTGTGTTCTCAAACCGTGCCTGTCACTGTGGCACCTGAACACCCTCCAGTTTCAGGGGTTATTTTCTATTGTACATTCAGTGTCAGATGACATCCAGGTGATTTGCTAACCAGGTGACACTGGGACAACTGGCACACAGCCCAGCCCAGCCCGTCAGTCTCGGGGTGTGCTGCAGGTCCTGCTTGTTGGCCAGGTTCCCCAGTACAGTTCAAATGCTGACTAAATAACAGTGTGCTTTCAAAACCTGAGATGCAGCTCAGCTTCCCAGGGCATGCAAAAGGTGAAAAGCAGAAGTCTTTGGAAGGTGTCGAAACAAGGCACTGCTGTGATCCCAGCCCCTGCACGTGCTGCTCGATGATGACTGGGGGGCTGCTGGTGACAGATAGGCTGTGGTGGTACAGAGCGGTTTTGGCTCTGTTTGTGAAACAGACTTTGCTTACAAATTCACAGAAGTCCTCTGGCAGCCCTGCTTGTGGTGTTAGAGACAAAATGTAGCTGTGCTGATCTGAGCATTTATAGTGTGGCCAGTTTGTTGTTTGGGAAGGGGCAAGAAGGGTGAAATTTCCTTTTCCCCAGGAGCTGGGGTTGGCCCTGTACACCACATCCTGCTGACAGGACAGGTGCTGGAGCAAGGCCACAGGCAGCCACCGGCTGAAAATCTGCCTCTGGGGCCGGTCTTCCCAGGAATCACCCACATAAATTTTTGATGCAAACCAGTGTGTTGATTTTTCTGGTTTGTTGCACTTAGAGGGATGTATAAATGAGTGGCAAAGCCATTTAAAAGTCCCAAGTCTGATTAAGTGAATAGTCTTGCTGTCACTTGAACTGCAATCCAGCTGGCCAGGAAAGTGAAGTAGTCTTCATGATGGAAACCTTCCCTTTCCAAAGTGAGATGAGGCTGGGCTGCAGCTCTCTCCCAGCTCATCACAGGTGGTTAGAAGCAGCCCCTGACAATTTCCATGGCCTGATGCCTTTCTCAGGAGCTAAAAAAAAGTTTGGCTAAAAAAAAAATCCTGATGTTCTAGACTCAAGGTAAAGGACATCTCTTTAGATTCCCAAGTAAATTGCTGCATTGTTCATTTTGGGGGGAGTGTGCTTGATTTCCTCCTCTGATTAGAAATGAGGCTTCCTCAGCTGAGCTGGCTCTGCGTGGCCGGGCTGTGGCCTCAGCTGACCTTGGTCACCGCTACCAGATCGATGGCGTTTTCCTTGGTCATATGTAGATGCTTCAGATTGAAGTTAAAGGAGGGACAGAAGTTCACGGGTCTCAGATCATTGAGAAAATGAGTTCATCCAACTCAAACAGTAAATAACAGAGCTGATGCCTGATCTCCTGCCAGGAGTGAAACCCTTCAGGAACTGACTTACCTGTGCTCACCAGTGCTGCCAAGCATTTATGATGTTTAAGTTGCTTATCCTCACCTCGTCTTCCTTGGCTTCTCAAACTGCCTGAAGGAACAGTTGTGCACCTAAGAATGATAAAGTTTTCTACTCATGCGAACAATAATCAACAGAATTGACTCCCTTCAGGGTAGAATGAATCCAAAGTACTATCCAAGGATGCCTAAATACGTAAAAATCCTTTGTGATGCCTTTTTTAAGCTGATCTCATGAACATGTGAACAGACCAGATACTGGTTTTACATTGGTTAAATTTTCCTTTTAAGATCCACAGCATCTCTTTGTTTTTTCGTTTGTTTTATTTCGTTGGTGCCTGAGCACAGTGGTTCATCCCTGCCTGCATGCAGAGGACCAGAACAAGACCAGTGGATTTTTGAGTCCCATAGCAGTGCTTGATTTGGGGTTTGGGTGTTGATGGGTGCAGAGGACCCTGCAGCCATGCCAGATCCTGGTGCACGGGGTGCTGGACAGCAGACACAAACCCTGAGGTCTGATAATGGTTGTGGTTAAAGAGCAGAACTCATTTTACATTCAGGCACTGCTGTGGCTGCATTATTGATCAAAATGCATAAACTGAACTGTGCTGCTGAATCCTGTTAAGTTCCCCACCTTGATGAGGATGGCTGTAACTGTTATTTTTTATTCTGTGCCAGCTATGAGGTGAATATACTCATCTTCTGTAATACTTGTCTAGTAGGAGTTGGGTCCATCAGTACCTGCCATGCCTCCCTCATGTGAGCAGCATTCACATGCCAAGCTGTGCTGCTTCATGTTGTTTACCTGACCTGATCCACTGATTCTATCTTGTCTAATTAGCCTGAATCTCAGTGCCAGTGATGAAAGCCTCCAGCATCCATAGGCTATGGTCATGCAACGTGGTGTCATCTGTAGATTTCAGAAAGCAATGAGAAATAAGATCTTCAAAAAACCAGTTTTTAATAAAGCAAGTTGGAAGCTGCTTAAAAATGTAAAACGGAATTCCCTGCTGTTCCTCCAGCTGCAGCAGGACCTGTCTGCAGGGAGGCTCATCCAGGGAGCCATCAGGGCATTTTTATTTGCAGGATTGGCCACAAAACATGTCCTGTAATAGTGATTAAAAATGTCCAGTGTTTGGACCTTGTTGAGTGATTGGAGGCTGTTTCTTAACCTTTGCCAAGAGGGATGGTGATTTTTTTTTTAAAGTGTCTCACTCATTACTTGTAGATGAGAGTTTGGAAAGGGTGAATGGAATTGTGAATCTGTCGCTGTGTTTGTAATTGTCAGAGAATCCACACCTGTTCCACTGCTGTCGTTTAAGCAGTAGTTTGAAGAAGCACTCAGGGTTGTAAAAACCAAACCAGCCTGTAAGTGGATTGCAGCACAGGGTTTAGGATTGCTGCTGTGTGGTAGCTGGTGTGTTTGGGGGCCGTTGCTTGCTCTGGTTGCCCCCTGCTGTCAGAGCTGGCGTGGGAGGGGAGACAGGGCACCACGGGCCCTGACCAGAGCAGTGATAATTACAGCTTGGCTGCATGGGCTCTATTTTATGTGTGACATTGCAGATGTCTCCTGCTTTTAAAACACAGCAAAAGCCCCAAACAACCCAAAACCCCACCAAACATCACAGCTGTGTGGTTTGCTTTGTGGGTTTGCTCTTCCTCGAGGGCCTGACTGGGAAGAGGTCTGGACCCTGTGGCACAAGTGACAGGGCAGGTTGGGTTCCTGTTCTCATCGGTAGCAAAGGTGTGTGTTGGTGCTCTCTAAAGTTACCATAAGTCATTACTGACTGATGGGAACCACTAACAAATAGTTGTAAGAAAGCGATAACCGTGGTGTGTGGAGCGCTGCAGAGTTCCGCGTGCTCTGAACTCTGCAGCTGTGCATGCAGCCAACATTGTTAGCTACAAAATAATAAATGAGAGGGATTCTGACACTGCCAGCAGCAGTGCAGACCCAAGCCCTCCAGCACAAACAGAGGTTTCCACCCAGGCACAGCTTTGCCTCGTGGCCTCGCACAGGTGCTGGACTCAGTTTGTGTTTAACATCTGGGTTTTGTGTCCTCCCACTGCCACCATGGCCCTGACAATGAAGGAGGTGGATGGAGAGAAATCCTCTGGTGACCCAGATCTGCTCTGTGGGCCGTGGGTGGAGCTGCTGGGATGTGAGTGACTGGCACTGACCTCCTTAGATGGATGGGGAAGCAGGAAGGAGAGGTGGTGCGGGAGGATGGCACCATTCTCTGAGTCACCAGGACCTCGGACCTGCTGCTGTGGTGTGGGGGAGTGGTTCTGTCAGAGCCCTTGGCTGCTGGGACTGCCGTCACCTGCCAGAACTGTGTTATGGGAGGTGTCCTCTCCCCAGAGAAACCCTCACTTCGCTGCTCCCTGGGCAGGTTCCCTTCAGGTGTGCAGCTCACCTGTGCCTTGTGCCTGTTGGCTGAGCCAAAGTGTAGGAATGGGAACAAAGGGAGGGCTGCACCCAAGACCCATCCAGAACTCTGCCTTGGCTCCTGCAGCAGCTGCTCAGAGACGCCTGCAAGGAAAATACAGAAGCGCTGCAGCAAGTCAATGCAGGGATAATGTGTCTGCTCAGAAATCTCCTCCTCATCCCTGGCAGACAGCTCTGGCTGTGGCTCCAAGGCATAAACCTGCCTGTTGCCCTCTGGAGCTGCTGTCCATGCGTCATCACAAAGGCTTGGGAAGAGCTTCCGGGGTCCTGCACCCACAAGTTGTGTTGTTAATAATAATCCCTTCCTGAGATGCAGCATGCTTCATTTCTGTTTGCAGGAAGTGGTAACAGTTCATCTCAAAAGCATATTTCCCACTATTTTTTTTATTTCAATTTTTTTTTTTAATTCACGTGCTGCAGAATTAAATTTGAAATTTTTTTGGAGTTTTGAATTTCCCAAGTTATTTTAATGTTTGGCATCATTTTCTAAGTAACAAACAGACCACAGTATTTCAGGGTCTTTGGGGCATCCAGAATCCACAGAATCATTAAAAATGTCGTTTGTTTCCTGAATGACAGAGACTGCTTAAAAAAATAAAAATAGGAAAAGCAAAACACATGATCAAACTTAATACCAAGTGATTGCAAGTTATACTTCAATTATTTTAATTTCTTGAGTCCTTGGGAGTCATATCAAGGAATAAACCAGATCTGCTTAACTGGTGGCAGCCAGCATGGATCCAGTGACTGGCTTGGGGATGGCTCTGCTTTTGCCTGCTTTGTTGTTCTGTGGGTTCCAGTTGGTTGCTACCTTTTTTTTTTTGTTTTTTTTTTTTCTGAATTTATTTTTTGTCTTCCTGATTTGGATTCTTCCTCCCCTCTGCCCCAGTGACTGTTTGTACTTTGTCCAGAGTGTGGTGCTTCGGGAGGCTGGCTCTGACAGGTCGGTGCAAACAGCCACGTTCCAGCCCTGGTTTCGATCACAGATTATGGACTGCTGTCTCTTTTTATCAGGAGCCTGAAGCGCATTTATCAGTGTGAAATGATAAACGTAAATACTAACGCGTGTTCTCATTTTCCGTGATTGCTTTGCTCCAGGCAGAGTTCCTGTTCTGGAAAGTATTTCTGTCTAGAAGCTCACCCCTGCCCTTGCAGCCAGGTTGAGCCGTGGTGGGTGGTGCCCGCGCCGCTGGGACCTGCCGAACAGCGGGCACAGGCTGTGCAGCGAGGACGTGCCCCTTCCCCAAGTCCCCGTGCGTGGGTGAGGGTGAGGTCACCTCTCGGGATACAGCAGCGCTCCTTGGCTGCCGTCCTCGGCCGGGGTTGGACACGTGGGAGACCTGGGTCACGAGGCTGCTGGCAAACACCCATGGCCTGGCTGTTGGTGCAGGGCTCACGCTGGTGCGGAGCGAGGGACACTCTCTGTTTCACCTCGCAGGCTTTGTTTTGGTTTTGGTCCTGGTGTGAAGTTTGAGTTTGAGATCTCGGGAGGCTGAAGCTGGGGCACGAACAGTGGGAGCCTGCAGTCCTTGTCCTGCGCCTCCCCCCATTAGCACACAGGCTGTCCCCTCTCCCAGTCCGCCGGGGACCCTCACCGTTCTCCCGGTGCTGCGTCCGTAAATGCCTTCGGGCTTTGGGCCAAGGCCGTTGTGACTTCACCCTGGGTTGGGGGCAAGCTGTGGTCGTGTGCTGAGCAGGGGCTGCTGTGGCCAGGCCGCAGGCAGGTGCAGCTGCGGGCGGTGCCGAGGTGGCCGCAGCGCAGCGCTGACGTCGCTCTGTGGCGGTGCCGTGGGCCCCACCCGTATTTCTGTGGTACCGAGCCAGCGCATCCGGCATCGCCGCGGGATCTCATCTCCCAGAGCCGGCAGAATGGAGCGGTTGCCATGGAAACCGTGGCTTTGGTTCCCGTGGCAACCAGCCGGGTTCACGCACGGCTGCCTCTCGCAGGCTGAGGGGCCGGTCGGCATCGGCGGGAGCGGGGCCGGGGTCTGGCGGGTGCCGTCACCTCGGCGAGTGCAGGCAGGGGCTGTGGGGGCCGGGGACACTGGTGCCCGGGACCCGGCTCCTCGCTCCCGCTGCCGTAGGCTCCGCTCCATCCATCGCAGCAGGTCAGGTGGGGTTGGGGCGAGCGGTTGTTGTAGGTGCTGGGCTGTGAACAAACTGCTCCTGGCAGCCGAGGAACGGAGACAATTTAGCACGATTCGAGTTAGGAGTGCCCAGAATTGATAGAAGTGGTGGAAAATCCCCAAGTCCTACAGGTGAGTGTGGTGCCTTGGCCAGTGGAGTTTTGGCAGCTGGGGCTGTTTGGGTTCCATGTGGGGCTGTGTGGGGACAGCTGGTTCCCCAGCATCCCTCTGGTCCTGGTTGGAATGTTTTTGGAGTCAGACTGGCGGATGCTTGCTCCTACTGTGAATCTTCTGCACCATGGCAGTCCCAGCAAGGATAAGATCCTTTTCTTAGGATTTAAGGTTTTTTCCATTACATATAGGAATCACAGCTCTGTGCAGCAGTGGGGAGCCTGACCAGCTGGTCTGGTCTGTGCTGGAGGTCCTGCAGGTGGAATGCCAGCTCAGGACCCTCCCTGGCCCAGCAAATCCCACTCTGTGGCACCAGCTGTGATCCCTGGGGCAGAAAGTTAAAGAATCCAGCTCAAAATTGCCAGTCACTCTCCTAATTGCTCATTGATGAGGTATTTTCAATCAGCAAATGCCATGTAAGAGAAGAAAACAGCTGAAATATGCTTTGGAAAAGCTCATAATGAAAGTGTGTTTTCAAACTGCTAATAAAATGTTTGTGGGGGGAGCTGTGTAATAAGGCCTTTTAAACCTCACTAATGCCAGCCACAGGGCCAGCAACATTCCTGAGGCAGGCGCAGGGAAGGCGTTGGGGGCATTATTTCCAGTCTTGACGTGAGAGTGAGCAAGTTAATTACAGACAGCTATAAAATGGAAAATTCTTTGCAGTGACAAATGACTGTTGCTGCACAAGGAGAGCAGGAGTTGATGTATGGTTTGTTTGCCAAATAATGACAGGGAGATGCACACAAGGACCAAACAGTGGCTCCAAAACAGCCGGGGCATTGGGCACAAAATGGGGATCTGTTACCACTGGAATTGTGTTGGGCCTTCGCTGTCACTGCAGTTGTCTGGTCTGGCTTCAATAATCCGGGTGGATAAAGGCTGCCAAGGAGCTGACAGGTAGAGGAGGAGAATCAGATACTCCAGGGGAGCAAAAGCAAACCCACGTGGACTTTAATTTGGTTGGTGGTGTTTAAATTAAAGATGAAGGGACTCAGCAGTGCCCTTGTCACCGCTCCCACCTGCCCATGGAGCAGCCCCTGCTGTGCCCGGCGCAGTGGTGCCTGGCAGGGCAGGCTGGGGCCCTTGCTCTGCTGCAAAGGGCTCACTCTCAGCTTCAGCTCAGCAGAACTGAGTCTGTTCAGAGTGGAACATCATCTGCTTTCACCAGAGCCAGCAGCTGATTTGCAAAACTTCCCAAGCATCAAAAGCCATGGATGGATTCACATGAGTATGAGGAAATCCATGATTTCTTCCTGGGGTAGCTCAGCTTCCCCCTTGGCAGGGCCAGGACCTACTCTTTCAGGTTATGCTCATCTGGAATTTTTTTCTAAGTGCACAGATGTGAAAAATAGAAGAGTTCTAAAGTTGTAGCTTCTGTAGGTTCCTCACACTGCAGTGTAACAGTTGCCTGGGCAACCAGGGTTCCCAGTTGCTTAACAGGAAAAAAAGAAATGCTACAGTGATGGAGGCACAGACGTAAGAAGGAGGGTCTGTGCTGGAGCCTGGTGCTTGCAGAGAGCAGTCTGGGGTGGGCTGGGCTCTGCTGCTGCAGCAGATGTGGCGCTGCCGTGGTGCACGTGGGCTGTGCCCAGTGAGGTGCCACCCCCGGCTTTGGGCTGCCCTCTGCAAGCAGAGCAGAGCTCGAGGGGCATGCCTGGCCTTCCTGGGGCCAGCCCAGCCTGGCCGCTCTCCGAGGAAGTGGGGAAACAGAATGCAGGTAACTTCAGTGGTTTTTCCCCTGTGGAGAAACAAGATCAGTATTTCATGAGCCAGGTTAAGTGTGTGTCCTTCAAGATCTTGGCAAGCAGCTAAACTGTCATCCCAGGTGCCAGCACCAGATGTGAACCCTTGCCGTGGTCCTTCCCAGTGGCTGTGGAGGTGGAGGTGGGTCAGATGGCTCATCCTGCCCTGCAGCTAGCCCAGGCCTCCCCCTTGGTGAAACTTCAGATCTTGAAGGAAAGGTGGTTGGGCATTTGTAAGAATTTCTTCCATCAGAATTTAATTCTCAGTTACTGTGTTGTTTGTAGTTTTAGGGTTCCCTCTGCCCTTTCCAGTGCTACCATTACATGCCCATTCTGTTGGAAAATTCCAAAGGTTTGGGTTTGGGGAAAAGGGTGTCTGAGTGGTTATATGTTATTTTAAAGCAGCTGGTTTTGTATTGCATTGGATTCATGGTGACAGTGCTGACGGAAATTCCTGTTTTAGAAAAAGAACCCGGGGAGCAGTGGGTGTCTCTAAAGGTTTTGGTGTGCAGGGGCAGGTCAGTGACCACCGTCCCAGTGAGTAAGCTTTGGCTGTCACTGTGGACTTTCTGTTGACTGACGGGAAATCCTGGCACCTGGTGCAGGCAGGATGATTTGCAGAAAATAATCTGTCGGGAGGCAGATGCCAGAGATCCGTGTGTCCCCGGGGCTGGCGGTGCCACGGCCGGAGGGCACGCGGGGAGACGCGCAGCTGCTCCTCCACGCCGGCTGCGGTGGCAAGGAGTGCGGAGGCAGGAGGGTCCCTGCTCCCTGTCCCTCGGTGAGTGCTCCTTGCTGCACTGGGGCCATGGCTGTTCTTGCTCCCAGGGCAGGGCACACTCCCAGTGCCCGCAGAGCCTGGGAGGGGACTGCACCCACGTATACCTGCAGAGAGCTGCAGGACAGGGAGGAGGGCTCCAGTTAATCACACCCAGTTCATTACTAGGCCAGAGCAGCTCAGCCTGGAGATCCGTCTTTACCAAGTGAGCTCCAGTGAACTGCATCCCAGAATAGTTTTTGAAAGATTGGCGGTGCCTCCAGCCCACGTGCTGCCGCAGCCTCCCCGGCAGCTCCCCTTGGAGCGCGCCCAGCCGCGCCGCAGGCCCGGCGAGGGGCTGCCGGGAGCTGGCACCCTGTCAGGGGCTGGGACTGCTGGCACTGAGGGAGGCAGAGCCCACAGGGCTGGGCTTGGACCAGTGCCACGTCCCAAAGCCTGTGAGTGCCTCAGAGTGACACAGTGAACTCCCCGGCTCTCTTGGCTGGGAGACTCCTCTTGGTGCTTGCTAAGGGTTTGCCTGCCTTCCCGGTAATTAAAAGTTTGTAACTAATTACCAGCTGCCCTGCTCATACCTCATAGTAGTGCTTTCCCCCAGTGCTGGGAGTCTCCTCTCACAGCAGGGGATGAAGCCAAATCTGCTTGAATATGCGTGTGCTGTGCTCGATGCGGTGCCGAGGCCGCGGGGATTTCGTGCCCACTCCTGGAGAGCTGTTCCTGTTCTGTCCTCTCGTGCCCTGCGTGGAGAGCAGCTTTGGGGAGGTGCTGCAGAGAGGGGCTGGGTTCGTGTTTGCACAGCAGGTTTAGCCTCAGCCTTTCTTCTACTTGCCTCTTTCCTGATGACAGAGTGAGGCAAAGACATTCAGACAAGTTACATGCAAGTCTTCTTGCGTGTTTAAACCTGACCCAGGAAGGAGCACCTTCCTCGTCACCTTCACCTTCCCCTCCACTGCTCCGTGTCTCACCCACACCCCTCTGCAAGGGGATCGGAGCACACGCAGCACATGACTTTTCTGGGTCAGGCAAAATGCTTTGGCTGTGCTCGATAGGAAAGCGACTTTAAAACTAGCCTGTGGATTTGGGCCTCAGCCACGTCGGAATCTCTGGGCTACAAGTCAGGGCTGGTGCAGAGCCAGGATTCCGGGAGTCCCCATCCTCCCTTCCTGGCTGTCCCTGTGGCCCCCTCCCTGCGGTGGGCTGCAGGTCTGCTGGGCTTGCCCAGGACAGAACTGTGGAGTTGGGGTGTTGGCCTATCTGCTGCCTGCTTTGGCTTGAAAAGCAGCAGGAAAGAACTGCCCTCTTTGCCTGAAAACACTCTGTTTTTAGGAGCTTTTAGCTGATCTGGAGGCAGAGGAACTGTCTCCATTGACACACCTGCAGTGATTGTGCCCTGCTAACACACATTGTTTGGCTCTTTTAAAAATACTTCCTTTACTGTTATTACCGGGACAGAGGCAGCGGCAGGAGCTGCCCTAATCTGTGTCGCCTTAGGCTGCATTAAAGGCCTGGCTGAACAGGCTGAGAGGTCCTTCCCAGCAAACTTGTGAGCTACAGCACCAGCAGAATTATTGAAAGGCATGAGGTCGGGCTCTGACTGTACTCATCCTGGAGAACCTGGGAGAGAAATAAAGTGCGTGTGTTAAGAAGACCATGAGCCTGGTCCTCTGCCAGGTGTGGGGTTTGCTTTTGAGCTCCGTGCTTGCCAGCAGTGAGGGAATAGGAGCATCCGTGTGGGCTCTGTGTGGGCTCCGTGTGGCTGGTATTTTCAGAAGTGTGTGTGGGATTTAAATTCCCAGTGGTGAAACTTAACTTCAGAAAATGGACAGTCTGGATGTAGTTTACAGATTTCGGCTAATTTTGTCTCTTTTATGCATATAGTAAGTGTGGCCCTGGGCTGGGGGACCAGGTCTCTGACTGCAATGCTGCACTACTGGCTTAAAAACTCATAAAACAGGCCTGTTGTTTTCTGCTGCCCTTGGAGCAGCTGATGCCCTCAGGTCCGTGTGGTTTATGTTTCCCAGCAGCAGTGCTGGGCAGTGTGGGGCATTTCTCTGTATTGTGCTGGCTGGTGCAGCAGCTCCCCGACCTTACCAATGGATGTGGCGACTCCCAGCACCAAGGGGGCATTAGCAGGAGAGGACAACATACAGCCTTCCTTCGTGTTTGAGCTCAGATTCCCTGTGATGCAGGGGCTTGTTGGTTCTTCACCATCTCTTCTAGGTCCGGAGCTCTTGGTGTGGTGTGTGTTGCTCAGAAGCTCATCGGTACTTACACTTTTTCTTTAGTTCTAAGCATTTCAGTTTTGGGGGCTTATCAGTTTTCCCTCAGAAAGCAGAAAGTGTTCAGCCAGAGCAATACTTTACGTGCTGGCTCTTGTCCTTCCCTTTCTGCCTGAATTTGGCAGGTGTAAATACAGCTGAACGCATTTTACACCAGCATGACTGGCAATATAAAAAATGAGCTGTGGACATGAGAGTGACCAGATTAGCGTAGATTACTCTTGTCTTTGCTGTCATTATATTTCTCTTTCTCCAACCTTAGACTTTAAAGAGGAAGGAAAAAGAATACGAACACGAGATGGAGCGGCTGGCGAGAGAGAAGATCGCTACCCAGCAGCGGCTGGCAGAACTGAAGAACGAGTTGAGCCAGTGGATGGATGTCTTGGAGATTGACAGAATTATTCGCCAGACAGTTCAGCCAGAGGATGACCAGGCATCTACCTCGACAGCATCAGGTACCCACAATTTTTCTCTTTTTCTCGTGATCATCACAGAAGGTCATTGACACAGTTACATTGGGGTGATGGGGATCTTCATTTCAAAGAAACCCAGCGTCAGGGTTTCTTTGCATTCAGAATAAAGTAGAAGGTTTTGGAGTGTTTGTAATGATTGGTGTTGTTAATAACACACTGCTGCTCACATGAAGTAAACTGAAACTTGTGCATCAATGTCAGGTAGAAACCAAGTGCAGGTTTGCACACTCAACCTCATTGTGGAGATAAATGCCTGCTTTCCAAACTTAGCTTTCTTCTTGCACGGCTCTGCAGCCCTGCTCGTTAGAAATGGGCATCCTGGTGTATTTGTGTGGATGTGGGAGGATGTTCAGCACATACAGAAGAAGAATTTGTTACAGGGAGGATCACCAGAGCATTTAAACAACTTAATGAGCCTTCACATTGCATGAGAAGGATTCACAGTGAAGATGAGATGACACTAATGGATATCTGACGTGCAGTTCCCAGTGAGAAGTTTCTGTGAGATAGGAGAGTGCTTGCTTCCCTCCACACCAGGGATGTGCAGCAGGAAGAGTAGGCAGTCCGTGGATGCAGAGCTTTCCAGAGACACGGAGGCTGTAGCAATGCATAACCATTCACAGCAGTTCCTTCAAGGTAGCATTTGCTCTTGGCACGCCAGGCAGACGGTACCGCAGGTTCTGGGAAAACCTGAGCTCGTTCAGGCTCATCACTGCTGGTAGGAGCAGGCTCCAGGTGTGGGCTGATGGAAGTTGGGAGTAGCAAGTGCTTTGTCCTTAGAAGTGCCAGCTGTTGCCTCTGCAGTGGCCTCTGCCGAAAGTGACCGTGTCAAGCTGCTGCTAACCAGAGCTTGTGAAGGGGAAGTGCCTTCCCTGGTGTTCCTGCTGCTTCTCCATCTTCTGAGATTTTTATTCTTTGCTGCATGGCTGGCACTAGAGCAGGCAGTGCAGGGTGCCGGGCTTGTCTTCCTGACCTCAGGGCCAGTATGTTCCTGCTTTGCTTCCTTAGTTCCTGGTCTGGATAAGAGTCCATGTTCCAGAACCAGATGAGAGACTTGCTGCCATGTTTCTCCATGTCTGTTTCCTTCCTGCGCTGGGAGCAGAAGGGGTGGTGCTGATCAGTGGAACAACTGGCCAGGAAAGGAAACCCCGTTCCTCTTCCCAGAAGGAGCCCACTTGAGCCCAGACAGAGCTCAGCTGGGTGCTTTCTGTTGGCCTCTGCTCGTGGTGCTCCCCTTGCCTGCCCAGTGAGACTTCTCAGCCTGTTGGGAGCACCCTGCTCTAGCTGGGTCTTTGAGCTGTCACACCTGCCTGACTCCGGGTCCTTGGCCCGCAGGCAGCAGGAAGAGGGCTGTGCTGTGCCACTGTGCCCCCAGCCCATGGCTCAGTGATGCCTCCTGCTCATCTCTTCTGCTGATGCTGCCTTTTAGGGAGGCTCGGTGGTCCAGTTCATGCTCTGCTTGCTTTTTTATGGGAGTTTCTTCCTTTCGTGTTTTCCAGAGGGTGAAGACAACATGGATGAAGATATGGAAGATGACAGGCCAGTGAACTCATTACCAAAACTCACCCAGCGCCAGCACCCAGAGCTGCTGAAAGCCGTCCCCCCCAATGCTGCTCCCCCCCTGCCCACGGTCCTGCCCCCGCACGTGTCCATCNCCTGCACAGACTCACATCGTGGCGGCCTCGACCGTGCAATCGACTGTTATCGCCCACACCGCCACCACCCACGCCTCGGTCATCCAGACTGTCAACCACGTCATTCAGGGTCCACAGACCAAGCACATTGCTCACATTGCACCTTCCACATCCAGCCCCGTGCAACTCACCACTGCTGCTCAGCCCATCGGCCACATCACTGTGCACCCGGCCACCATCAACCACATGGCCCACCTGGGCCCGCAGCTGCCCATCTACCCCCAGCCCGTGGCCGTCAGCCAGCCCGTCGTGAGCCACATCGCTCACACCATCTCGCACCAGCAAGTGAACGGCACCACGAGCCTGGGCCAGCCGGCCGTGATGGCCAAGCCGGCCGTAGGAACCCAAGTTGTCCATCACCCGCAGTTGGTCGGGCAGACGGTCCTAAACCCGGTGACTATGGTGACCATGCCGTCGTTCCCGGTGAGCACGCTGAAGCTGGCCTAGAGGGGACGGTCCGACGGCGAGGTCTTTGTTGGGAACCTTTCCTAAGGAAACTCCATACATTCCAGCCACGTCCGGCTCGGCGGGAGGGCGGCGCAGGAATGCCGAGAGTGGCCGGGCCGGGCTGTCCTGAGCCGCCCGGTGCCCAGCCTGCCGCCGGCGCCGGGACGGGGCCGCTCCGTGCTCGGAGCTGCTAATCTGAGAAACTTCAAAGACAGTTGTTCATGGTGATTTTTTTTCCTTTTATGTGTAATGAGTGAACTATGGATATGATGTTCTTAAGACTTTAATTTTGCCCTCTTATGTGTTGCTTCTTTGTAGAATAAAAATTGCTGATCTCTTTATCGAGACATTGCGTAGAATGGGAAAAAAATCATAGAAGTCTATATTTATATATATGTGTGTATGTGTGTGTATATATATGTATATACATATATATATAAATATAACATTTGAAGGCCTTTTGTAAGGTTGATTATTTTGCAGGATTATGAGACAAAATTCATTTTTGGAGGAAGAAGACAGAGTGTCCTCTCTAAACAAGAAACTATAAGATAGATGGTTTGGTGGACCAGAGTACAGTGACAAAAAAACCCCAACAACAAACCACGAGTCAAACCATGTTAAAGGTATTTCCCATCGATATATTACATTTCAAAAACCATCTAAAATCACTGTGACTTGTTATGGCATTTTAAGGAAATTCTCTGTCCTGTCTAATAAAAGGAAAAAGAATACACAACCAGACTTGATTTGTTGCCATTTTATAAATTACTTGATTTTTATAGCTATGTTAAAAAAATACTGGTTTTTATTATTTTAATGGTTGACAATGCTTTGTTTGGATGTTTTTGGGGGAGTTTGTAATTTGTCTGGCTTGGTTTGCTGACGCAATAATTGATTTTGCAGATCTCTGTGCATGGCATGGCCCCGGTCAGGGTCCTTCCTACCGGTCCAAGCCCCCCCAGGTTTCTCGGGTTTGTTGTTTGGCAGAGGCACATACTTTGTGCTGGCAGCTTGCAGGGCGATTCTGTGGCCTGGTGGATGGAACCTGGGACAAGAAGACCAAGAGAAATGAGGTAGATTCGCTGCATGGGTTAATGTTTGTTAGTTTGTTCTGTCCTGACCATGCTTTGGTGTGGGAGCCGGTGGGTTCGGAAAGGGATAAACGGGGATGTGGTTCCCTTCCAGAGCGCCGGCAGTTCGAACAGCTTTGTTCCCTTTGACAGGGAAGCAACCTCCCCTTACGCAGGATAAGGGCTTGCTGCAGGAGATCAGTGTGAGAGCTCGTGTCTGACAGTGAGACGTGCACCAAAGAACCCTCGTCCCTCAGGACCCTCCCATTCCCCCTTCCCAGTGGTTGGGGCAGACCTGTCTGAGGTCAGTGGCAAATCCCAGAGAGCCAGGAGAGGAGGAATGCTGTTAGGCTCTGCTGGTGCCTGCCCAGGAGGCTGCTTAGGACGCGTTGCGCTGCTGGCTGAATGTTCTGGTCCTTGCACTGTGTGTATAGTTACTGCTGTGAATGATCTCCATTCTGTCTTCCTCTCTTTTTAAAACAAGTATTCCACAGTCCTTACTGCAGGCAAAATGCTGCTGTAGCCAGCAGCCGTCCTCCCAGTGCAGGATGGGAGGATGGTCCCAGCCTGTGCCCAGGAGCTCTGGGAGAGGAGGAGGTCAGGGCAGCTGAGCCGTCGCTCCTCCCTCGCTGCCCGGCTGCACCCAGCGTGGGGCAAGGTCTCCTGCAGGAGAACAGCATCTATACTCTGCCCAAAAGACCTGTTGACTCTAGCAGGACTTCAGCCTGCTGAGGACTGTTGTGAGCAGTGTCAGGGGTTTGAGAACATCTGCCTGTTCCATACTGTCCCCGGTTAAAGCTGGTCTGGAGGCAGGAGAAATGACTGCAGAGGTCAGGGGTGATTGTGCCTTCTGAACAGGTGTCACTGGGAATTGTGTAAAGTCTGTTTATAAAGCCCCAGTTACCACTTGTTTTATTTTTCTTTCGTGCATCCTTGAGTTCAGGAAGCTCTTGGCTGTGCTACCAGCACAGCTCCTGCAGAATGGACAAACCTTGAAGGATTTCTTATCCTAAAACCACATTTAAGCAGATCATCTTTTCTCATTCTAGTGCACCAGTAGTGCTGGGGGATTCCTGGAATTGCCAGGACTTGGTTGTCCTTTGTCCCTGCAGGTGCTTTCCCGAGGAGGCCGTTGTGTGCCAGTGTTTGAGATAGGGTTGGACATTGGGTCCGTTGCTCCTCATCAGCAAGGCTGAGTATGTGCAGCAGGGTCACCTCCCTTCTCAGGAGGGACCGTGTAGCTTTGCCTTCTGCAGCGGCGTCAGGAGGGGAAGGACGTGTTTTTCTGCCTCTTTTTTACTGTTCCAACTCACAAAATAACAAAATCTCCTCAGTGAAGGAGAAGGAGCCAGGTTGAGAATGGGCTCAGTGCAGGAGCACTGGCCGAGCCCCAGGGAGATGAACTTTCTGATGGGTTATTGAATGGCCTGTGCTGCATGGACAGGGCTGCTGCTGACCTCATCTTCTACTCCCTTACGGCTTAGAGTGAAAAGTGGCCCTGCCTTGCCCAGTCCTGTATCTTGGCCAGTTTTTCTTTCCCCTTGGAGTTGTGCCATGCTGTGTGTTTGATCCCCTTCCCCATTAGGAACGTCCCCCTTGGCCAGCCCCGTGAGCTGCTCCACATGTCTTGTGTACCCCTGTTCTCATCTGCCTTTTTCAGGGCTACCAGAAACATTTCTTTGGGGTTTTTCTTTTTGTGTTTTAAAGTCAGCAAGCTTCTCTCTCTTCTGTGGGAAGAAGAGCAGCCACAGCCCTTCCTTCTCCACCTCTGTTATTCCTGCTCAGAAACTTTGGATTTACACTGATGCTCTTAGAAATCCCGTTCAGTACTGTATGACAAGGGGCACTTTAGGAATGTCTCTTCTCCTTTGATATATGTTTTCCCTATGGAGAAAGCTATATATAAATATATATGTACACTTGGGGATTCATAAGATCTAATTTGTCCCCCCAAAAAATCAATAAATATGAAGTTTACAAGAAATCTCTTCTGTTGTTGAATAATATTAGTTATTGGTAACTGTACCACAGAAACAATAGAAAATGGAGTTTCTACATAGTAGTTTGAGAGGGTTTTCTGTCCTGTCACACCTGGCTCGGAGCCTGTTTGTCAGTGGAGTTGGTTCTGCTGAGGGCAGGTGCCCTTGCAGCCCACACGCTCGGGGTCCCGCTGCTGACAGCCGCATGGTGCTCAGGAGCTGGACCCGTGCTGAGAGCTCAGCTGGCGTGGCCGGGGGTGGTGGGAGCTGAGCAGATCTGTGGGCACAGAACCCCGGGGATGGCGGCGGTGCCGTGGGGAACCTCGTGCTGCCCTGGCTGGGCTGAGCCTGCCCTTGGCAGCCCCCGGCACCTGCCAGGGAAGTGCGGGCAGGGGGCAAAGAACCCAAACTGCTACTTTAGAATGATCCTGAAAAGAGCTCTTGACGCTGACACTTTAGATACAGGAGTGTATTCCTGACCTCACCAGTAAAAATTAGCCAGATCTGTGTCGTTTATCGTAGGAAGGGAAGGGATCTGATTTCCCGTGTTCTCTGCAGTTGCTTGAGTGGGATCTGAGAGGCAGCGGTCGCGTGTCCGTGGGGGTGCGGTGGGGGCAGCTGGTGACCCACATCTCACATGGGGAAATTAGGGCTGGAGCCGAACTGCTGCCGTTGGGGTTTTTCTGCACGCGTGTGTGTGTCCGTCCGTCTGTCCGCGCTGGGGCTGAGTGCTGGGTGTCGAAGGCCGGAGGGGCTCCAGTGTTGCCACTGGGCCCCGGCCACTGGCACGGCTGGGTTTTGGTTTCTTGAGCAGAGCTGGACAAAGGGGACAGCCCTTGGCAGAGGCCTCTGCTCTCCAGGTGCCCGTGGCGTGTCCGGAGCGTTCATCATCCCACTGAGCTGGCTGCTGCCGCTGCTGTTGGGCTCCTTGTCTTTTCTCTCTTTGTTTTATTTCAAAGTGGCCTTCTGTAACAAAAGAAACAAAAAAAAATGCCTTTGGGTGGTCTAGGTGGAGGTGAGGTGTCGCTGCTGTGTCGGTGTCGGTGTGGTTGTCCGTGCGCACGCCTGGTAGATTCCTGTAGACATGCAATGCAAGGCTTACTGTGTCTGGTTTTTGTATGTAGCCTGTGTCTCTTTGGACTGGTTTGCATCCTGAGGGCGTTTTTTGCATTTAAAGAAAAAAAAAGTGAGAACTGTTCCAGTTTGGGTGGGTGCAAGGGGCTCTGGGAGCCCCCCCCGTGTGCCAGGGGTCAGAGGGAAGGTGTCCTTTGCCCCATGTGATGACGTGGTCGGTGCTTGTTTGGCCCCTTTGCTTTCTGTGATGGGTATCAAGTGTCCCCAGCGGGGTGAGCAGCCTTGGCCACATGAAGCAGCTGACCTCTGCTTACCTGAGCAGGACTTTGGCTCAGCCTGTCTCAGTGTACAGGCACTTGCTTAATTAGCTTAGTTAGATTCGTGGCTGCCACAGGGCTCCTAGAGCGGGCGTGGGGGTGGGCAGCTCTGAGCACTCACAGGTGAGGCTCCTCTGAGACTTGGCTTGTTTTTTTCTGAATTGTTCATTTCAATCTTATTTTGATTCTAAAAGCTATGGGGGTGAGGAGAGGAAAACCCTCATACTTATAGCCTGTTTTCCATCCCTTGTTATCATTTGGGACAGATTAAAATGGATTATAACACTATCTTTAGGTTATTTCCTCCCTGAGTGAAACATCAGTTGTTAGAAGCAGGTGTTTAGAATTAAGGAAAATAGGCTGTGGATAGAATCAGTCATGGCTTCTTTCTGTCCCTGTTATACAGAACTTGATAATCCAAACTTGAACTGTTAAAGTACCAGCCTGAGCCTGGCACTGGATGGGTGCAGTCTTGGTAAAGGTTGTGTTTGGCTGTTCGCAGGCTGGCTCGCTCCTTGCCTGGGGCTGCTGAACAGCGAAGGAAGGCCCTGCTCTCCTCCATCCCTGCCCTGTCGGTGTGGGGACAGGGCTGTTCTGTGCTGGGGTTTGGTGGGAGTGGCCCGTGGGACGTCGTTGTGCCCCTCATCAGGACAGCATGGCTGGTTCTGCTCTAGCTCTGGATGAGGCCCATTGATTCACCCCGTTCCTTGTGCTGTGAATAGGAATTTGAGTGTGAGGGAGCGCTGGTGCAGCAGCCACCACGGCTCACCAGGGGAATGCCGCAAACTCCCAGCCCGTCTCTGTTGTGAGATTTTCCCTGGCTGGCTGGCAGGCGCGTCCTCCCCGAGATTGTGTTGCCGTGGCCAGCACAGGCTCCCGCGCTGGCTGCGGTGCTGCCCCGAGCCGCCCGTCGGGAACGCTCGGGCTGGGGCCGCGTGCTGCCAGCGGGATCCCGGTGCGAATGCCTTACGGATACGCCTTAACAACCTGAGCCAAAAGTGTGGTAGGGCTTGACAGAGCGAGAAATCAGGGACTGACTGCAACCACCCAATGATTTATTGGCTTCTGGTCAGGCCCCAGCCTGGGCATTGCTGGGTGAGGAGCTGTGGTGGGAGTGGGGACCCCCTGCTCTGTCACTGCATGTGCCCTCCCTCCCTCCTGCCTAAAGCATTTATTTATTTATTTTATCTCGCTGTGCTCCCCGCGTTAGGAATGTGTCACTGGAGCTGCTGATTGTGAGCCCAGTCGCTGCCATCGCTGGCCTGGAGCCCCCGTCCCTCCCCTGCACCTCACAGGAGCCCCCGCGTCGCGCTCACCTGGGCAGGTGCAGTCTGTGTTTACAGTGAGGACGTGTCACTGTGTTACCAATTTACTGAAATACTGAATATTGACAAACTAGACTGTAAAGATTTTTATGTGTTTGGATACATCTGCTATGTGAAAAAGCAACTAATTTTGTACATATTGTATTTTTACTATTCAGCTGTACAATACTGGCTCTTCATGCTCCAGAATTTAGGTATCCAACATGAATGATATCCATGTAATAAGCACTTGCCTGAAATAAATATAAAACTGAAATAAACACGCACTGAAATCGGAAATAGGTTTCTGCATTTTCCTCCCTGTGCTTTGCATGCAGATCCCTCACTTTGTGATTTCCCAGTTCCAAGAGCAATGCCTTCCCTCCCTCCGGAGCCATCGCAGCCGCTCCAGGTGCGTGTCACGGATCCGCGGGGCCGGAGCTCACCCAGACCAGGCACAGAGCTTCTCGAGGGCCGTCTGTGTCTGGATCTGGCAGTGCTGTGCAGGGGAAACAAAGCCTCCGCAGCTTCAGGCATCTGTGAGACCTTGGAAAACGGTGCCCTGTCCTGTGCCCTTCTGCCGCTGAGCCGAGAGCACTTGGCCTGGAGCCCATCCCAGGGCAGAGGGGTCCCACCAGCCCCACTGAGGCCCAGCAGAGCAGCACCGTGCCCGGGACCCTCCCTGCTGGGACGCTCCCACCCCCGGCAGGCAGCTGGGCCCTGTCAGGTTGTCCTTCCTGTGCCGTGGGTTGGGGCTGTGCAGGGCGAGGAGGGATGGGCTCAAGAGCCCAGCCAGACCTGCCCTGTGTGTAACTGCTCTCTCTCCTGCAGATGCTGAACTTGGAGTCCCGGGTTCTCCTGGTCCCTGGCCTCCGGGACATGGACATGGTGGACGTGGACGGTCATCCAGCACAGGGCAAGTCAAACCCCATGGCGGCGCTGGGGGCAGCAGGTCAGGGGTGGGGCTGCAGCCCCGGGTGGGCTCAGGCAGAGGGGCTGGGGGGGAACACCACGGGTCTGAAGAACTGCGTTAAAAATGACTGAGACTTCCAAAGGGACTGGTGGGGGATGTGTGGGAAGGACAGAGGGACAAGAGCCAGCTGTAACCCCAGCTGTAGTGCTCAGGTGCTCTGCCCACACCAGCCCCACCATGCAGACAGGTGAACACAAGGACACTGGGAGTTTATTTAGGCCAACATGCCTTTGGATGCACTTCATAAAGGGCTGATCCTTGTTGATAGGGATAAATACCTGATTAGCAGCTGTAACAAGCAGTGGCTGAGGGATGACTGCACCCACCCCAGCACACAGAGGCCTTTGTTGGGCCTTTTTACAGTGGAATGGGAAAATGATCCATAAATCCCCAGGGACCCATCTCCAGGCACACCTATTTAGCCTAAAAACCCAGAACACTGCTGCAAAAACTGCCAGTAGCAGCCAAGCAGCCAGGTGAGACTGAGGAGGGACCATCCCCGCTGGAGAGGAGACGTAGAGGAGACGTAGCCAGAGGTGGTTAAGGGGTTTGAACAGGGACTGCAAGTGATGGAAGAGGCTCTCTCCTCAAGGTCCAGCAGCTCAGCTGCATTCAATGCAGCTGCAGCACAATCAAGCCTAAAATTTCAGGATGCAACTTTTCCTTTCTAACACTTGTCATAAGCCTATTTCTGTTTGTGGGCTGGGCTGGCTCAGGCTTAGCCAGCGGGTACGTTAAAGCTGCCCTTAAAGTCATCTACGGGACCTCAGGAGTCTACTTGATGGTGACCTATTTACTGCCTTTAGCACTACAGCCCATGCAGCTCATCAGAGAAACATTAATTACATCTTGCCCTATCCTCCCAGACAGCCTCATCCCTGTTCTGTCACTAGAATCACCTTGGGGGGACAAATCTCTCCCAAAGAGCTCCACGGGATGCCTTGACGATAAGTATTTATTCATAAGTTACATTTAAACATAAATAATTGAGCAATAAAGAGAATAGTCTGCTCCCAACAAAAATAAATAATACACAACATTGATAAAATCCAATCAGACAGAATGTTCTAACAAATACAGCAAAGTTCACAGATTGGGTTTGTGTGAAACAGCTGTACAGAACATTCCCAACATACCAAAGGAAAATAGTGCAGGATTATCTGTACATCCATCACTCCCCAGGCTCTGGGAGTTGAAAGTTTTTCTCACTCTTCTAAAAAATACTTTTGCAGTTTTCAAGTGACCAGACAGACACACCTGGAGCACTTTTGGGACTGCGGAGCAGCCGTGGGGGCTGTGGAGGTTGGGCACCGCTAGGACTGGGCTGGGAGCAGGGCTCCACACCCCAGCCGGGGCTGCAGCAGCGACTCAGAGCCCCCCAGCAATTCCAGCTCCTTCACCTGGCAAGGGCTGATGCTGCTCACAGCGATGAGCGCTGGGTTTGTGTCTGCAGGACCCCATGGAGATTCCCCCTAGAAAGCTCTGCAGAGCGGGGAGGA
Organism: Oriolus oriolus; assembly: GCA_013400235.1. NCBI lineage: Eukaryota > Metazoa > Chordata > Aves > Passeriformes > Corvidae > Oriolus > Oriolus oriolus. Next base: position 536,313 of record VXBT01011959.1, read on the forward strand.
GGAGGAGGAGTGTGCAGTGAGTGATCTGGAGGAGGGTGGGCACTGCCATCTGCTCTCCATGGGATGTGAATCCATGGCTCCGCACAGCACAGGGAGCAGGAGCTGCCCGTGTGAGCAGGGCCCTGTCTGTGGGCTGAACCTGCTCACCTGAACAACACGGAGCAGGTCCTGGCAGCTGGGAGTGTCACAGGGTCAGTTTGCAAAGCAAAACAAAGGCAGGTCTGTGTGGGCCATGAAGACTGAGCAGTGTGAGCCAGTCAGCCAAGGCCAAACTGAGGTTTTAGCTCCTGAGCTCATCACTGCTCCCATGATCTGTGTCTTTTAGGTTAAGGCCATTCTTCCAGCCAGGAGCCTTATTAGCTTTAATCACTGCTAAATACAAACCCAAATGTTTTAGCAACACTAGCTCAGACACGTTCTCTTCCATGTTCAAGGCAAAGACAGTGAGTCCAGGACCATGCTCCTCCAAGGACCCAATCCAATGCTTGCAGCAGTGGACCCGGCCTTGCCTCCATGGCAGCTTCTGGCAGAGCACACAATGTGCATCCAGGCTTTAAAGGTGCAGTAAGTCAAAACAGAAACGTTGCAGTAGGTCAAATCCCCCCTTTCAACATCGCAAAGATGTAGACAGATGTCTTCTAGAGAGGGAAATAGAGAATGCAAAAAGATTTTGTCTAGAAATACAAAGGGAGTGTAACAAGGACTATCAAACACCAACCTCATCTGGTGAAGGGAAAGTTCGGGTTTTAAAAGTCTGTTACCATCTCCTCACTATTTATTACATTACATGGAAGATGCAATTAAAATGCCATTTGGAATTACAGTGCAAGGAATGCTCCATCCAGTGGCTCACAGCGAGGCCCCGGGGACAGCCTGTCCACGGTCACTTGTTCTCAATCAGTGTCTGCACTTTGTAGACAAGGTCTCTGGCTATCCTCAGGATCTCCGCGGCATCGTGGTGCTCAGCCATTTCTAAGAGACAGACAAACAACTGTCAGCACCACCTTCCTGCCCTGGCACTGATATTCATGTAGCATTAGCATTAATTAATTAGTGTAACAAGCAGCAATCCCAAAGACTTGCAGGGGGTTGGTTTTGGAGAATTAAAAGCAGAAGTGGATGAATCCCTTTTGCTGTCATTGAGACTCAGAGCTTAAAATGAGCAGGGGTTTGTCACAAGAACTGCACCAGTCAGTCTCAGGAACGGAGAAGGAGCAAAGTCTCATTACTTTTTATGAAAATGGCTCTTACCATTAAAAAACTTGATGATATCAGTGAAGTCCATGTTGTTATCACGGATAATCTCTCGATAAACTTCCACAAGTGCTAAGGCAATGAAAAGGACAAAATGTTCTGAAGAGATGTGCTTTGCTGCCCAAATAACTTCCCACACTGTAAATACATCCTCGTACAACAATTCTGAATGGGAATAAACATTACAAGAGCATCTGATTATTCAAATGACCACGTCCCCCCCTCTCACCAATGTCTACAGGCCTTACTCAGACATGAACACAACCTGATGACTCCTCCTTTTCCTCTCCCCCTCTCCTCCTGTCACTTGTGCACGTCAGGCACAGAACTGGCTTTGAAGGACAGTTGCCAGAGCCTGGAGGTGTGGTGCTGCAGAGCCAAGCCCAGGAAGGTACCTGAACCACAGCGACCGTGCGAGAGCAGGGTGTTCTGCAGGGCTGACCGTGTGTCCGGGCTCTGCAGGGGGCCTGGCAGCACCAACACTGCTTGAGTGTGCTCGTGCAAGGATCCTGGGATCCAGGGCTGCTCCCACACAATACAGGCACCTCACTCAAAGTACAGCAGCTCCTGAGCTATTGCTGAGCTGCTCCTTGCTATCACAGGGATTAGACAAGGTATCAAAGCTTACAGAGGAGCGGGATCACGTTCTTGAGCAAACAGGCATTTGCACTGGGCAGAAACTTGGCTCCAATCACGTCACCAGGAATTTGCACCTCCCCTTTCTAAGCTCGGACTCGTTCCAGTGCTGCTTCATCTCAGAGCTGCATAACCTTTCCTGGCTACAAACTCCACAGTGATCCCAGCTGTCGCTCACCATCCTGACAGACACTCACACCAAAGCACAGAGCTATTACAGTTCTACACAACTCTAAACTACAGGCACAGAACATCATTACCTCTTTTAAAGTCAAGCAGGAACCAGCGATAGCAGAAGTAAAAATGAGTGTAATCTCCATTCTGGTGCATCAATTCAAAAAGTTCTGAGTCCAGAATCTAGAATGGAAAACATCAGCTGTCAGGATGTGATCTGAAAGCAGCCTAGGTCAGAGGTGCTGGACTCCCACTCTGCTCCTCATCCTATGGTCAGAGCAGCTGCTCAGCACAGGAACAGCCCTTTACTGTGTGTGCCAGTGCTGTGACCTGGATGCCCTGGCTCAGTGCTGGCCTGAGGAGTCACAGTCGATCTCCACCATGAATTTAGAGGTCCAAGCAACAAGGTGAAGATCCTGCTGATTCTCAACAACTGGCAAACATCCGCCTCCACCTCTGCTCTCAGGCGGTAACTCTACAAATCCACTTACAACTCCTCCTCCCCAGCTCTTAAATCACACCTGAACCCCACTCCTTGGAGCTCCTGCCCTTCCTTGTGGCATCAGGTGAGTCCTGAGCCTCTGCCACAGCCTTGTCTTCAGACACCCTTAAACCAGACTCACCTGGATGAGGGACCGCATGTTGGCAAAGTGTGTGTCCATAGCACCTCCATTGGGGAAGTTCTGGCTCATCCTCTTCATCAGGTGGCTGAAGCAGCTGTAGGCCAGCTGATCTGCAGGGGCAAGGCAGACACTCAGTGCTGGCAATTGTGGGACTTCTTGAACCAAAATAATGGAACTGCAGGGATTGGGAAAAACAGGGTCTTCCCCTTTGCTGTTCTCTTAATCCCAGGATTTAGATGATAGAGAGGATGGTTCCTGACTCTGGACCATTTTAATTAGTTATGTGTCAAAGAACCCAGCCTACAGTTGACTTTTCAGCATCAGCAATTGCCAGAACACAGTAATTTTACTAACTTGGGTAAAGCTTAATCTGGAAGTCAGTGAGTGAACGGGGCAGCCCCAAGACACTAACGTTAGCTGTCTCAACAGCCACAGGTGGAGGAAACATGAACCAGGAGCTGCAGGTTTGATTTTGCTGGTGACCCAGCCCTGGTTAATGCAGACAGCTCCTTCTGAAATAGCATTTCTAAGGAAAGACCTCACTAAGGATACCAACATATCCCAAAGGAAAACCCTTCCTACCATTGTCAAGAATAACCATCAAAGGAGCCAGGAGGTCACACATGCCTTGGACATAACCAACTTCTAGGTGCTCCCAGACATAACTGTGGAAAGAAGAAATCCTTGTATTGAAGGCTGATTCCACATGTGAGATCAAATCCTAAGCAGCTGCTGGAGGTGTGAGTTTCAGAACCTTCTGACACTTTGCAGAATATTTCACAGCCCTTTACTGTTTGCTGCCTGGATAAAGAGGCCAACCCTCACACACATGGCTTACATCTCAGTGGTTTGGGAAAAAACAGCTGACAAATGCCCAACAATCTACAGAAAAAACCTGGGCTTTTGGCTTTTGTCTTCTGCTCTAAGTGGAATTTTGTTATCTTTTCCGAGTCTCAAAGTCCACAACACTTTCTGCTGTAAGTGTGCATAGCTGAACCACCTTCACGGCAATTTGCATTCCGAGATGGGTAAACAACTTTCTGTTGTTTCCAGCGGCTGTCAGTGGTCAGACCCCGGTTTGATTTGGGCTGGATTTGTAGATACAGACTTTCTGTCTGCTTACACACATCCCCCTATGCCCCTGGGCACAGGTACTGTCACCTTTACAGCATGCCCTCAGAGCATGGAGGTGTCATCCTGATCAGGAGAAACCCAAACCTCAGCATACATTCAGAGAACAGTTCTCTAAAACAGGGTCTGTCTCTTGAGAAATCTTCTCAAATCTGCATTCCAAACTTGGACCCATGCTCTAACCTGCCATCCTGCCTGTTCCTCCTTCTGGCAAGTTTTTTTAAATTCATTAGTGAGAATTCTTATTGACTGTTATTTGCATTTTATTATAGTTTATAGATTAGTTTATGGATTGTGACAGAACTGTGGAAGTAGTTGGGTTTACAAGCTCATTACCTGCACATGACATTTCGGAGTTTCTCCAGGTTCTCAGCAGTAAAATACCAGTAATTCCGGTCACATCTCTGGACATCTTTATCAATTCTGTGCAAATTTAAGGCAACAGTGTCCAGTAACTCTATCTAGAACAGAGAAGTTTTAGTTAGATCTGCCAAGTTTACAGCATTCCCAGGACTCTGTGCAGATTTGCTCAGAGAATCACCAAACCAGAAACAGTACAATTATACTCTGAGCAGATGAGGGCATCGAAATACTCAATTACTGTCAAAAATGCCAGGTAAAACACATTTGTTTTCACTGGGGAATGTGCCAAGCCTGTCCTATTTCCAAATGGTTATTTCCAGCTAAATAACTTCAGCAGAGAGAAACAAAAACTATGCTGCTGTGTGACAGCAAGAGTAACAGAGGTGGTGGCGGCATCTTGAGTCTAGATTTAGGTTGTGGTTCAGTTTGATTAGATGGGGGTTTTAGCTGGATTTAAGTAACACTAGACTCTTACAAGCATTATGTTGTCCACACCCCCAGGCCCTGGAAAGTTCTAACTATTAGAAATGTACCACATTGTTTGTCTTGCCTCCCCACTTAAAAAAAACACCCAAATTTTTCTTGCTGCCTTTCTTTCCAATCTAGCTCAAAATCCAGACAAGAAGACTTGGATGCAAAAATCCTCAGTTATCATCCCACCAGCTGTAGTTCTAGTCTGGGACTCTATCTCATTAAATCCTACCTGAAAAAGTACAAAAAAGCAGTGTTTGCTAAAAAAGCAGTGCTGTGCAGAGAGATGACGGTACTGCAGGTGTGACCTACCGTGTAGGACGCAGCGCAGACGGAAGCGACATCCATTAAATAATCCACCTGGGAACAGAGCTGCTCTTCCGAGACAGAGTCCTGGCACTGCAGCACCCCGGGCTTGGCTCTCTGCACGCGGGGTGTGCCCGGCTCAGTCCTTCCCACCTCGGAGCCGGCTTCTTCCTCAGCGCCCTCCTCAAAGGAGCCGCTCTGCCCGTCGTCAATGCTGGACAGGATGCCCGAGGCCACCGAGTAGTTCCTGGAGGACGGCAGCCCCGAGTCGGGCGAGTCGAACTCCACGGCCGCCGGGGCCGGCACCGCCGTCAGCGCGGGGTCCTCCTGCCCCTTGGGGTCCTGCTCCACTGAGTCCATTTCATCCACAGATATAAACACCTGGGACATGCAAAACCAAACACACACTTCAGTAATAGTGGTCATTTCCTCAGTGCTGGATCTGACTAAGGACCTACAAGGAAGAGATCAGGAGAGCTCTTCCTCTGCTGACAAGGGATCTTCCTTTGTAGGGGAACCTTAGAGCCCCTTAGGCACATCCTGCTTAAGAACAGCTATAGACTACCCAAAATTCAGAGCTGCTCTTCACTCTAACATGGAGGCACCACAGCTCCAATCTCTGCCCAGGGAGCTGTGCTAACCTCCATCTCTGCCTCCTGGGGCTGCACCTCTGCAAATGCTGAGCACTGCCCACTCCAGATGGTGAGTGGGAAGGGAATACCTACATCATTGCTGATGGTGGAGTCCCTGTGGATGAGCCGCTGGACGTGGCTGTCGATGCTGCTGCCCGATGAAAATTTGGCCAGTGTGGCCGAATGTGACTCCTTCTCTCGCTGCTTCACGATGACCTCGCAGGCCTTCCACTCAGCCATCACCTTCTGGTACCTCAGAGCAATGTCTGCGTCCACCTGCAGACAGAGACACGTCGTGAGACACTGCCCTGCTTGACAGAAGGCACTGACACCATCAGGAAACAGGAGGGAGAGGTCTAAGGTGCAGGGTCTCAGGCTGAAAGCCCAAAGGATGCCGAGACCCTCCTGCTGCAGCAGCACACACCTGTGACTGGAGAGGTGTTGGGGTATTAACTGCAGGGAATTAAAGACACTGCAGGCAGCAGAAAGGATCCATATCCACAGGAATAAAACAGATCTTGCCACTGGTGGCTTTCTCTTTTGAAAGACAGCCACAGAATCCCCCTTGAGCTATTAAGGGACATGTAGCAATTCTACTACTCTGTCACTGGTCAAGAGCTGAAGAGAAACCACAATTGTGAGCTGGCTCCAGGCTCCGCTGGCTGAGCTGCTACCCGAGCGTTCGCGCTAAGAGCTGCAGGCTATTTGTCACTTGAGGTAGCTGTCGAGTCATAAATCATAAAATACAACACTTAGTGGAGGGCTGGAGGACAGCCACATCTGGGAGTGCAAAAATACCGTCAGAAAGCAAAGATGATAAATCACCTGCAATGACTTCAGTTAAGGACACGATGAGTTTCCTGTACGTGCAGGTGTAATGACTCTTTTCATGTCACTCATTGAGCAGACTCCTGCATTCAGTGTAAGCTTCAGTCTCCAACAGCCCATTCCTTTGAGGAGTCAGTCATCACTCTTGTTTACTACTGTAACTACTACATTACAATTCCAGGTAAGTATGGAGCACCCCTGGGTTAGTAGGGTACAAACTCGGGGAGAAAAATCTTCTGTAGGAGCCTGTGTTCTGCAGATCAGATCTTTTCTATCTTGTAACATCTCTGTATGAATTTACTGTAATTCCTATCATACAGACTCCAGTATTTATCTTGCCAAATCTCCTGTGTTCTAGCTGTACACATGCATATGACCTTTGGAGCTGGGGCTAGCATCCACGAGAGATGGCTTCACATCTCCCACTCTAAAAGCTAGCATCTGGGTCCTTTTGGTCAGTTCCAGACATACCTTCTATTTCTACACATGCATCATAAATCTGCAGGTTCATATACCTGTGGAGATCAGACATCAACATGCAATCTATGCAAGAAACCTCCAATATCCTGCCTTTCTTGAAAATCTGAGATAAAAAAGAATGGAGCAGTGCTCAGCAGAACATTCCTGATGTACACACTACAGCCAGAAAATCTATAATAAACATCTACTAAGATGACTGGATTCAGGGGGAAGAATCTGGACTGTGACCCAGTTTGAACAGTGAAGGGCTCTATTTCTCCATCTGTGTTCAGAACTGGCTTTTAAAGATTATTGGGAGGCAAACAACTAAAATTGCCACAGCAATGTTTAGTAAAAAGAGAGCTGCTTATAAAGTGCCCCGTTCGCAAGACGCTGATTTGCCCGTGGCAAGGCTCGAGGTCAGGCCGCCCTTCTGCTCTGCAGGTGCTCACAGGGATATAAATTACCCCTTGGCATATAAAGTAATTGGGAGTTGGCAAATGCCAAATGTTTTGATATGTAAACCACTCCTTATCAATTTAATCCAGAACAGAATCAGCTACTGCATGAGTGCTACCTCCCTGGTAATAACACTAACTGAAAAGCAGATTAATGTGTTAATTATATTCCAGGGCAAACCTCATTACTGTTCTATCCAGTTCAGCCAACATTTGGGTGATGTCACAGAAAAGCAATGTTTTGCCACCACACAATCCAGACCTTCCCCACAGGGCAGGGTTCTGCTGCATTCCTGTGGCTCTGCAGGGGAGAACATCCCTTTCTCTCAGTCAGGGAGTGCAAGCAATGACAGCACTGAGTAAAATTCCCAAACGTCAATGCCTCCCCATTTTATGAGCAACAAATTTGTGGACATAGGGTGTGCTCAGGGCACGTGCGTGCCACAGGCAGAGCTGAATGCAGGTTCCCTGACTTCAAGAAAGAACTCCCATTTAGTGACTTTCAGACATTAAAAAATGGTATCACATCCCCTCTGCTAGCATGTGTTGCTAATGTTTTCAGTAGTTTTTCCCTTGGGAATATTAAACAGTAATAAAGACCAACAGTTGCTATCCAGAAAACAAACTGTGCAAATGTAACTCAGATTCCACGGAAGCTCTGCTTACCTGGTCCATCTCCTTCTTGGCCATGCCAAATTTGTAGTGACCTAACAAGAATGGCCACACTTCCTTCCGAATCTCATGCTGGACCCCACCATAGTAAACTCTTCTTAGTAATTCCAGTTCCTTGTAGTTCTACAGTGGTCAGGAGGAAGAGGTGTTGAAGGCAATACATCTGTATTTAACTCAGGTACACTCAGAGACACTTCACACCGAGTACAGAGACAGCGAAATACATGCAGGGCACTAAATAAATTCTGCAGCTTGATTCAAGACTTTAGGGCCTTGGCTCAAATCCAGTCTAATACAGGCTGTCATGCCCTCCGTGAAAATAATCTAATAGATCAGTTGCTTTGATATTAACTTATATGTTTGCCATCATCAGAGAAGCAAAGGAGAGGAGAGGCTGTAAGAACTGACTCACTCTCGCTAGCTGAGAAGTGACCTCGTGGTCAAACCCCTTTAACATTTCTTGGGGCCCATTCCAGGTGACTCCCTGCCCAGCGCAGCAGCGTGTGGAGCCCGTGCACTGACACGAAGGGGATGTGTTACTGACCTTCTTGTCCTTCTGGTACTTGCTCCAGACCTCCTTGGTGAGGCCGGCGGCGGCGCTGGCGGGTCTGTCGGCGGGGACGATGCTGTGGTTGACCAGCGCCGAGAGGTGCGTGCGCACTGTGGACAGGTGCCGGCAGTGCGCCAGCCCTGCGGGGACACCGACGGAGCGGCTCAGACACACAGCCCTGCCCGAGGGCAGCCTGGGCACCCCCAGGGACAGTCCTGCCTGAGCAGATCTGACACAGACCAGCAACACCCAAGTTGTGGATTACACTGCCACGTAAAACCACATTCTGTCTTCACTGTGCATCACTCCTCCCACTGCCAGCACAAAACTCACAACACTGACACTGGAGTCACATCCACCCTACTGCCCTGAATTTGGGATCAGACTGCTTTCTAAGCCAAACATCCCATGTTGTTTAGATAAGCACATGGATACCACCTGGGCCAGATATAAGAAGCTTCACTTACATCCGTAAAAGGCTCTGGAAATGATCTGCCTCTTCATGCTTTCACACAACATCTTTAGCGGAGTTCTGTGGAGAGGCATCAACAGGACAACAGCACGACGTGAGGACAGAGAGCATCAGGAATTTCATGCTGATCCCTGCGTCCTACACACAGCAATCGTTTCTCTGCACCAAGACTTATTTAGTTGAAGGACACAGTAATAACAAACTACACTTATTAAAGGATTTCCCCCACCAACATTTTGGCCCCAGACAGATTTCCCCCTGACACACACAGCCACGCTTGCTGCAGGTGCACTGTAAAGGTCTGTGTCAAATTGAACTGTTGCCCTTCATTCAGTAGTTAACGACTTGTTAAAGATAACGTTTCCAGAGCTGAAGTATTTTACACTAGACAAAAGAACTGGACGCAATTGTTCTATCAAAATGTGACTTGAGCATAGTTTAACAGGTTAGTTTTAATAAACTAAATTTCTTGCTGCCTACCTTCATCTTTTTATGTTAGAAACTACTTGAAAATGGTTACTTGAAAATTGTTACTCTTTGTCTTGAGTGCTGCAACCACTAAAACCTTCCTGCTTTTACCTGTGGCATGCACACAGTCCCCGGGTAAGCTCTCTGCACAGCTTGCTCACCGGTCGTGGATGCAGTTGCAGCAGCTGGGAATGTCGTAGGGAGAGCTGCCTGTGGAGCAGGAGATACAGGAGGAGCCCTGGCTGCAGTGCTCCAGCTGCCATGACAGCAGGTTTGCCCCAAAGCCTTGCATCTCTATCATCTCACTGGTGTCTGTGGAAAAACCAAACAAGACAAAAGGACATCAGCCTTTTCCCTTCTCTGCCCCTCTTCCTTCTGTGCATCCTGATGGTTCATGCTTCACTTCTCAACAGGCTCTGAACCTGGATTCCAGAAACAGGAGAGCAGCATCCTCAGAATCACTGCTCTGGACCCGCTGCATGCTGTGCAGGGTCCCTTCCCAGGAAGCCAAACCCCTTCACCATTTGCCCCTCTCTTGCCCATGCACATCCCAGTTCATGTTTCAAGAGAATAGAGAAAAGGGTGCTGCAGTAACAACTAAACTGGTTCTTGTGTAATTTTATGGAAGTGTTATTTATGGCCAGAAGAGATCATCTAGCCCAACCTTCTATTTAATTCAGGCCTCAGAATTTCATTTTGCAGTTCCTGGAATCAGCCATAGAACTGCTGGTCCAGCCAGAGTGAAAGTTGGAGCATGAAAGAAATTAAGACAAACTGAGTCAGTTACTTTCAGAAGATGCTTCTTTCCCCCTCAGAACCAGATCCTAAAAATATTTAGCACAAAAGGACAGTTTGAGTCCTGCTAATGTCCACACTGTATTTATAAAAGGATACTCTACAGGAGTATGTGATCCAACAGTAAAATGCAGCTTCTTGAGTTATCCCTGCTCCACCAAATCTATTTGCCTTTTTAACCAGCTTCAGAAAGGCAACTCAAAAAATTCAGCAGCTCCCTTCAGAAAGCTCGGTTTCAGCTCCTCAGCCTTCTCAGCTGGCATTTGAGCTTGTGAGGTTTTTAGTTTATAATAAATAACTGGCCTTTCAGCTCACCCATGATTAAAATTAAGGCAAATACAATAATGTATGCAATAAAGTATGCCACTAAATTAACAGTTACAAGCAAAATTCAGTCCCCTGGGCCGTGCTTTTAAAACAGGTATTTGTTGAGTGGTGGTGGGGGCAATTCCAAACCATCTCATGCATTTTAAATCAAGGTAGCACAAAGCATTTTAGGAGTGCCTATTAGAAAGTGGGCAGAGGTGAGGGAGGAGTGGAGTAAACCCATTTGTTAACAGAAAAAGCACAGGCTCATGCGGAAGCAGTCATGTGTGTTTCATTTCACAAAACAAAGTGTGATGCAAAAATGCTCTTCACCTTAATTCTTCAGGAAGGAGCTGAACGACCCAGTCTTTATTGCAGCTTCTTATTGGGTTTAAATAAAAACCACTGGATAAACATTTTTAAATCATTAGTTTTTGCCTCCCCTCTATAGACAGGAAAAGTGGGTTTTTCAGTTTTAATTTTTTATTCTGTTTTTTAGAGAAACAAGGAAAGAACCCCACAGAACCTAAAGATTCAGATGAAAGGTACCTGAATTAGTGAAGAATTAGAGTGAACAGCATCTTTTATTTAATTGTAGTGGTGTTATCTGTAACTTCAGCTACATGCAAAAGTCGAGCATGTTGCAAAATGTCAAAGCAGATGGCTGGCAAACCTGCTACAACAGTGTTGTCATTATGGGATGGGGCTGCTGGAGAGACAGCAGCCCAGCCAGGCTATTCCCAGACACATCCTAACTCTACCATCCCCTTCCAGATTAAATAAGCAAAAGCAGCCACCTGACAGCCATTCTAGTGGATAACTTACATTTTCTGTCAACTGACTAAAGACTAAACTGTGTTCCTTAACGTGTATGTGGCAGTGAAATGTTCTCCTTCCCATTTTTGCCCATATCCAGGCACGATCACTTGGGACACACTGACACTTCCTAAAACACAATCTTTTTTCAAGGGGAACACTACTTTTGGAACTCCTCTTCATCCATGCCTTCCAAAAACTCTTTATTAACTTGGGCTGGGCTTTATCAGTTTCCAGGGGCTGCTCCCTTGGGATAAGTGTGTGGGCAGCCTAGAAGAATTGAGGAGGCTCTCCCTGAACACTTGTTCATACCCTGTCCAACCCAGAACTGTGGCATTGTACAAAGATGCAGGGCAATTATTGTCTCTTGTAGTCAGTCCCACCAGTCCAGGGTATATGAGAAAGCAAGGACTTCTCAGAATTCAGAGCTCAACTACTGGATCCCATATGCACACACATCTTCAGAATACCAACTTAAATAATATGAACTTTTTAAAGAAAATAAATAGATGACAAATTTGTAGGGGGTGGCAGAGCTCACAGCTGATCCTCTGAAGCCCACCCAGCCTATGGATGCAAGTGGAATGAAAGCACCGACCCCAGACAGGCACTGCATCTCCACACAGCCTTCTCTGCATACTCTGCTACCTTACAGGGAGATCACAAAGCTGTTACACCCCCTCCGTCTCTCCTGAGAACCTGCTCTAGTATCCAGCCTTTATGGAGGTGGGGCAGGAAGGCCCAGAGGAGAGGAGGTTTGCTGCTCAGCAGCACCCACCTCAAGGGAGAGGGAAGATGCTGTTCCCACTCCCCACAGGCTGCGAGCCCATTCCCAGCCTCTCTGCACAGTCACCTCCGTCTCCAGATCTCATGGCCTGAGTGAAATGTCTTTCCCTGTAATAATGCCAACACTGTTGTATGCATCAGTGGAAGGAGCTGCAAGAGAGCTCTGGGACACAGAGGGAGGAGGATAAAAACCTTTCATCCTATTAGGAGCTGTGAGGTTCCGAGAGCAGATCATTGATAGCATTGCGTGTAGCTTATCTTCCTCCTCCTCATCATCGTCAACAGAGGTAGAGCGGCTGGCAGCTAAGTGGTGGTAGTTAATAGTTACTGCTCAAAGAAAATAGTGAAAGAGGAGCATAAGAAGAAAGAACTCAATTCTGTGGGAAAGCTCAAAAGGACATGGTCAGCAAAGACAAAGGACCTGATTCCTGCCCTCTGCTCGAGGGCACAAGCTCCTGTAAATGGCTGTGAAAACTGAGTTTCTTACAGAAACAAAGCATGCTCCACCAAACTCAGGCTGGCTTTGAGTGTGCACAGGCTGTGAGAGCACACGTGGCACACCATGGCAAGGGAGAAGGATCCCAGTGCCAGCCTGCAGCAGCTGAGTATGCTTTTGAACAAAGCTCCACGGGAATTCTAGGCTCCAGCTAGCTTCTGTCCTTCACTGTGCCCTTAGCAATGCCGTGGCCCCTTCTCTGAAACCTGTGCCAGACGCACCTGGACAGCAAACCCTCGCTCCCAGCTGTGTGTGGCCCTGCAGACAGGCAGAGGTCCTGCCTGGCACAGGAGCTGCAGCTCCTGCCCCACGAGCGCCCGGGCTGTTCAGCCCCTCCGGCAGGCCAAGGCACGAGGTGCTCTGCTGGTGTGTGCATGGACTCACCTGTGCCAGCCCAGGAGCCCTGACAAAGCCCAGCCAGCACTGTGGCCCGGGCCCCGGGGGCAGGAGGCTGCAGGGGAGACTCCTGCTTTCTCAGCTGCAGTAAGTCCCAGTATGAGCAGTAACTCCAAATGCCCTGTAAACTTTAGGGTCTGATCTTCCCAGGAAATTCTTGTTTCTTTGCCAAGGGGGATGAAACTGAACGTGGTGTTTGAGAACTAGCTCAAATGCCTTCTTGCATGTAAGGAATTTGTATTCACTGATGACATGAGGTGGTTTGGTGCTTGGGAATTCATTTTGTTTGCTTGGAAGGGCCTTTATTTATCCATTGTTAAGTTTGTGCTTCCAAGCCAGGAAAACTTAGCCCAGGGAGTTCTTGGGGTACTTTTAAGAGTTTATGGTTGGGTTTTTTCCCTAATAACAACATTATGAGCAAGCAGTGTGGCCAGTAAAAATATCCTCACTTCAGGAGCAAAACTGCTCTTGGCTAGTCAAGCAATCTTTTTTATTTCAGTCTCAGTGTGCAAGCCCAGGGGAGTATTTTGAAAACTTCCTCTGTGAAACACAGAGTAAATGTAAGATTCCCCACCTCAACTCCATTTCCATTAAGATAACAAGTATCACTGCATTAAGGAAACCTAAGCTGTATCTGTTGATCACAATTATCTCTCAGTGAAATTTTGTGAGAGGTTTGGGATTTTTACCCCCTTACAAAAACCTGGCTTGTCACCTGCAGGTATGTCCCAGGATATTACTTCCAAGATTTTCTCAGATGTTTGATTTGGTTTTTTGTTGGTTTTTTTTTTTTTCAAACAAAGAACAAAGGCACTTACTGTTATCGTGCTTGTGTCCAGGATAAATAATTCTGAACACATAGTCCGTGGACGTGTCCTCAGCTGGCATCTCCTCCAGGTCCACTGATTTGTTGCTGTTTCGTTTTCGAAGCTTTGGAAACACCTTGCCCTAGAGAAAATAGGAATTCCATACATTCAGCTATGATTGACTGACAGAGTACAACAAACAAAGTACTTCAGACTTTTGGCATCTTAAATCTCCAAACTTTCAATGCTGAGAGGAGGTAAGGGAGGAAACAGTGGAGTCATATACAGCTGGTGGTTTTGGGGTACTTAACACTACTTTTCTGTGTACTATAAACCAGCCTTTTCTCGTAATCTATGGGAGCTGGGCACCCCAAGCCTCTGGCAGCAGCTCTGTCCAGTCCATCTGAGTCTCACTCCAATCGTGTGGGTTTGTATCTTGATGCAACAGCAGATTCCAGCTCATTGCTCAACGGGGTAATGAAGGTAGGAACAATTTTTATAGACCATGTGTGTAAGAATCAAATTGGACTAATGGAGTTATTCTGCCTCCTACTTTACCATAAAGCAGCTGGAAGTCAATGCCCAGACCCTGTGGAGCAGAGATACCAACACCAGCCTCACCCAAGAGCTCACCAGAGGAAGCAGTACCTTGCCCTGCTGGGACCACAGCGGGGGCTCCAGCTGGCCACGGGGCAGGAGCCCGTTCTCCAGACAGGACAGGAAGGCGAGGAGGTGCCCTCCTTGGGGGAAGTGCAGCGGAGGCCTCTGCGTCCCATCCTGACTCACCAGCACTAATGTCCATCTGCTTTCTGCTGCAAGGGAGGACAGGGGGAGTCCACACTGTTACATCAGAGCCTCAGTTTCCTGCTCTTACCCTCTAAGTAAATTTTACTTGGGATCATCTCTAAGTAGATAAATAAACCTCTGTAAGGCACAGTGTGATCTAGGGATGATACCAGCCCTTTAGTCCTAAAGAAACTCAAGATACAAGCAAACTATGAAAGCCTCATGCAGTTGTCATCCTCTACCAGCTGGGACTGGAGATTTTAACACTCATTCCCACATGGCCAGAACTAGTCAGAGGTGTTCCCAACACTGAGGGAGGAAAAGCAATCATTCAAGTGGCTCTCCTGCTTATGTATTTTAAAGGAATATATGCCTAAGGGTTATGCTTACGTTGCTGATGGCAGTGGATGCAGACAATCTGGCTCAGTGGCACAACCAATGCGTAGTCCCAGTAAACACTAAAAGGGAAGGAAAGTGCAGGAAACATTGTTTTTTCCATCTTCAGGAATGCTAGCAGTTCCAAGCACCTGACAGAAAGACTCTGCTAAATTAATAACTGCTTAATAAATTTGGTCAATTAAAGTAAATTATTAGTCAAGTAAACGGCAAAGGAAAGCAGGTTTCTCCACACTGATGCTCTGGTACCAGATCTGTACAACCTCTGCTTCCCTCTCCCCCTCCCCTTTCCTGGTGCCCCCCAGGAGGTTACACAGTGCTTCCCATCTTTCCTGAATGCAAAGAGTACCTTTTCTCCAGTTCTGAATCTCCAAGGGTTCCATTCATCAGCTGGTTTGGAGTCCACTTTAATGTCAAACTGTCTGCTGATTGATGAAGGGAGAGATACCCAGGAATTGCCTCCAAGTCGTCTTTCTGTTCATAGAAGCAACAAACAGATAACCCAGGTGACTCAAGTGCACAAAATATATGTTTCAGTCTTTCTATGCCACACAAGTTCCAAAGCTGCAGTATTTGGGAACTGCAGAGGGAAAGCCTAATAGCAGAAGTACTGGTATACAATATTGCTACAGAAAGAGGGGAAAAAACCACAATACAGTCAGCTGGTTTACGAAATACAGTCCAGGATGTTTGTTCCTGCCTACAGGCCCACTGCTCACTGACAGTGGTCAGGCGGTGAAAGCATTTGTCACGTGTCAAATCTGCCCCAGCACAGGAGAGCCAAGCGGAAGGCAGCTCTGTGCTGAGAACAGAATGCAGCGAGCACCTGACAGGTCTGAGCTCTACCCCCAGCTACACCAGTGCCTCCCCCAGTCACAGCCCCAAACCCCACACACTCACCGGCTGCACCAGGACGTTGTTCTTGCCGTAGAGAAGGTGTGTCCGGGAGTTCTGGTGCAGGGACTCCACGTACTCCCGTGCTGAAGCAGCGAAGCGATCTTCCGACGTGCTCCCGCTGGAGTGGCGCTTCCGGATCTACGCACACAGCCAGGGCAGGTCAGGCAGGGCAGTGACACGGGAACTGCACCATTTACATCAGTCTCTATGGACTGCAGCTTCTTGTGCAGCCAGGGGAGTTTGCAGAGAAATCACCTGGACTCGTAACTCAGCCCTCACCATGGCAGCTCAGAATTTCTTGTGAACTACCTGGTCATATCACAGCTGTCTCAAGCCACAGAATTTAGTGCTGGATCTCAAACTTTTCTACATACAGATAAAGAGGACACTGTGGCCCAAATGGACTTCTAATCTGTGACAAAGTCTCCGTTACAGAAGAGGGAAGAAACCAGATTCAGGTATCTACCTCATGGGGCTGTTTTTATTATCAGCCTGTGCCTTAACTCAGAAGCAGGTACACAGTAAATACCTACTCCCAGGGCTGGGCGCTTGGAGGGGGAGTCCTGGCGGCCGTGTGCACCATGGATCCGGTGCCGCTGCACCAGCTCGTCGGCCGAAGGGTCTGTCCAGTAGTGGTCAGCTGTCTTTAGCTTGGTGTACTCCAGAGCACAGGGTCCAACTAGGAAAAGAGACCAAGGGAGAAACCTTCTGAGTCTGTTCAGAAACATACCCAGTTCTGCTGGCTGAGCACTGAAGATGAGATTTCCTCCTCAAGCCAGATAAATATTAATGGTCACTGATCGTATAGGATCAGCCCACAATACAGGCAACAATGCAATAATGTATCACCCCTATTACCCAGGGCTGTATAAGAGTATTCCTGTAGGACACAATCCCCTGCCACAGCAGCATGAGCAGCTACAAACTGCCAGCAAGCATTCAGTAAAAATCCATTCCCGTTCTGCTTTCTGATCCAACCAATAATTACTAACAAAGCCAGATGATCGGTCTCTTCCGGTCTTGTAAGCAACAAAACAACATCTTCAATGTTGCTCTATTATAAATAGTTAACTACATATGAGATATAAAATTCATCTCTTGTAACACTGTCATAATGCAAAATGCTTTAAGAAACTATTTATTTTCTTCAGCACAAGAAGTAACTTTACAAGAACTCACCCAGCAGAGAAGCCAGTATTGGGCCACAAACAGGATCTGCCAGTAAAGCTTCCTTTTCATAATATTTACTAGGAACAAAAGATTAGAGCCCAGTTAAAAACATTAGTTGGTACAAACCATTTCAAAGCTTGTGTTTAGCTACAGGTCTAACACAATGGGCTGGTAAGAAAACTGTATATCTGAACAGCCAGAGACAGGACCCGAGGAATCCAAATCCCAAACAGTCCCTGAATTTGAGAGGCAGAGGGAAAACAGTGGCTGGGATTACCCAAAAACCACCAGTGTGAGCATCTCTTCCAAAAGCTCTAATGGAGCTTGACTGGCCCATCCACTGACCCTGTGAAGAAGTGCTGTGCTGGGTTTGCGGGTAAAAAAGACTTTTACAACATGGTGTGTCCTGAAGTGTTTTTAAAGACCATTAAAACATATTGTAAGATATGGAGAAATTAATTTACTCTATTTTAGGGATTGACTTTAGAATACATCATTTCCTAAACTATATCAACAGCACTGACTAGTCTCCATGGAGCATAAAATGAGCCTGGAACAACTAACGTAATAAACCTACACTCCAGACTTCTACATTTAACCAGCTGACCAGCGCCCCTCCTTTGGATGTACATTCTGCCCCTGATCAGCTGTGCAATCCCAGGCAAGTCACCTCCTCTTGATATGCTCATTCTGGCTCATCTATTTTTCAGCTGAGCTCTGGAGAGGCAGGAGCTTGCCTTGTGCTCAGTGTGTTTACCCATTATATTTGATTTGGGGCTTTGGGCAGAATTGCAATATGGGAACAAACAATAGTTCTCTGCAAGCAATTTTGTCCATTTTCCACAGAGACAAAACAATCCACACATTCTTAAACATCTCTTCCATCTGTGAGGAATCATCTTGAAACACTGTGAAGAACAATGAACCACTACAAACAGCTCTTGCAATGACCCCAAAGTCTTGCCATTGGGGGAGGCAAAGCTGCTTTACAAAACCACATAGCCGAAAAATCCAAACACCCACATTTCTTGAATGCCACTGTCCTCTGTGGTCTGTTCACTAGATGGGGCTCAAACTCTAAAGCACCTGCTCCTCCTCCAGGACAGAACAGCTGAAGGACGTGAACATGGAGCATTTGAGCAGTAATGTCACAAAAATGCATGGCAACAAGCCTTAGGAAAACGTTTGTCTTATCCACCAAGTCAGGGTCTCAAAAATCACAGACCTGCAATGAAGGACCTGATTCTAACTCATCTGAATGGATGGGGAAGGCAGCGAGGTGAACATCTACAACACACAGTGATGGAACAACTGAGAGCAAACTCTCCTGATGTGTCTCCTGTGGATTATGTGGAAAAGAAATTAAAACCCCTTGTACCCATTATCTGCAGACACTGAGGCAGTGGACTAAAATGCTTTCATTAACTGCGTCTCTGGGACACGGTCAACTTTCCCTCTGTCTCTTCTGCACACAGCTCATAAAATCCAAGCTGGCATTACATATCCCAGAGTAACAGTTTGCTTGAACAGCACAAAGACCTTTCTTCCATTCTCTTGCTTTTAGTGGCAAGATACATCATGAAAATAAAGCTGATGACAAGGAAAACAGTAACACAAACTTGGAAAGTACTGTGAAAATAAGCTGCTCTGCCCTTAGCTCTCATCCTTATTATGACCCACCGGCTTTGGATGGACAAGGATGTGTTGCCAGTGCAGAACAACAAGAGCACCCCTGCCAGCAAACTGCCATTCTGGGACCACACCAAGCTTTAGGGTCCCTTCCTTTCTCTTTTCATGGGAGACTGTCCTCAGTGTGACCCATTAAGTCTTCTGTATCATGGGCTATGGGAAGACAGGAAGGGTAGGAGTTAAGAGCCACTCCTTGGCAAGCCGCAGCTGATGCTGGGCAGCAGGAAGCAAGGACAGAACAGAGAGGACTCGTCTTTGCTTCTTAAGGAGTCCCTGTGGAAAACATCCATAAAGCACTGATGCTCTTCTCTGGTTTTGCCAGGGAAGACTTTCACTTTACACAAAGCTTGATTTTTCTAAAAAGGAAACATGATTCAAAGAACCAGTTTTCACAACCCTAAGGTTTTATGTCAATAGCTCCTCCTGTTCTAATTCTCCTTTCTTTCATCTACAAAAGGCATTTTCCTCCCTAACATCCTAAAGTTCCAAAGGATTATTTTCAACTCATGACCTATTAGAAGACATTTCTATTCCACTAAGTTCTAGGTTGCATTAGAATATGGGCACCTAATATACTTGAAGTTAGGTTTTTAGCTGATTTCTGGAAAGCTGAATGTCTGTTAATGTTTTTTTGTAAGCCTGAAACACTGTCAATGATGCAAAACTAAAGTACATTTTTTTCTAAATGCCTGTGCAACTGGTTTTCATCTTACCAGAAGAGTGCATCACGGGGGTTTGCTGAAGACTTTTGATGAAATCCTTTGTTGCAGATACCTAAATGCATCAGCCCAACAAATCCCTGTGCTTCTGCTGCTTTCCTTACCTGCAGTTATCGACAATGTACTGCACAATCTTGTCCAGCACCTTCTCAATCAAGGCTGTCCGAACCCAGATGTGTTTGATGGCCTGAGGTGTCAAGACAGGTGTTTTGCTTGTGGTTGATCCCTGCCTTTTGAGGGGTTCCTGCCCATTTGGCTGATTTTTCCTGCAAAAGGTGATAAAATAAAAGTAGTCAGAATTCGGACTGTTTGATGACAGCTCACGATGGGTCCATCCTCCTGCATCAGGTAACCCAGTGCAGATGCAAGAGAAAGGTGGACACAAAGCACAGAGGCAGCTTCCTACTGCCCAGCACTGCAGGCTGCCTTGGCTCTCCACACACTGTCCCGGGCTGGGAGGGGAAGAGGAACCCTCTGAATGTCTTTTCCAGAAAATTTCCCCTTCAGAATAGAAGAAGGTCCCATTTTGCCTCAATGAGGAAAGAAACCCTGACATCTTCAAGTTCTTTGCCAGCACTTGGGTTCCCTTTCAGGAAACTGTTCAGTTATTCAGAGTTAATACATTTGTTTGGGGCTGTTTTGGGTGAGATCCGTCATTCCCCCCTGCATTTCCACGGTCCCATGCCCTACAGCAGGCCATGACAGCACCCCTACAGGCAAGAAAGATACGTGACACCACTGACATCAGAGCAATTCGAGTGTGTTCAGCTGCATCCTAAACAGGGGTTTTCTTAAGCCACAGCCTCAGGAGCAATGAGGCTGTTACAGCCCTTCTGTCTCATTTCATACACCCAGCAGAGCGAGTCCACCCCCTGCAGTATTTCCCAACAGTATCTTTGCTGTGTGTATTTTCTACAGCACTTAACTTTTGTGGCTGTTAATAGCTGAAAAACACACAAAATTTGTCCAAGAGAAACCGCAGAATTTAAGTTCATTTGCTCCTCTCTGTTAGAGGATACAGCCAATGGTCTCTGGTGGTTAGAGGGGTGTTTGTGTGGGCTCTTAACCAGGAGAGAGGCTGGTGAATTTTCAGTAGAAAGCATCCTTCTTCCCAACATTTAAAAACTAAAATTAATAAAATCCCTGCCTGTATCAGTAAGCACCATTAAAAATGTATCAAAAATAGGTACATACCTGTCAAAAAGTACATAACAAAGTCTCATAATTACAAGTCTAATAAAGATAAATGTCAGAAAATTACACAGAAATATAAGTGCTAGTTTAAATAACTGTCAATAATTGAAGACAAGCTCTCTTGGCAAAGCCCTTCTTACAGAAAACTGATCAGAGGCTAAAAGTTCCTACAATGTACAAAGAGCTCTTAGAGCTCAGCAGTGCCTACAAACGGAATTAAAAATGCTCTTGTCC
Source organism: Oriolus oriolus (assembly GCA_013400235.1). Lineage (NCBI taxonomy): Eukaryota > Metazoa > Chordata > Aves > Passeriformes > Corvidae > Oriolus > Oriolus oriolus. Next base: position 557,296 of record VXBT01011959.1, read on the forward strand.
TGAGCTTATAGGACAAGACACTCATGCATTGTGATTCCATCAACAGAACCACATGGAAAATTTTAACTTCACTACTCACCATCAGCAAGAAGTTTAAGACTTTCAGTAATCTCAAGTCCTTGACTCCAGGTTCTGTTGTGCTTAAGTCCAGTATGTACTGAACAGCTTTCCTATAACATCCGCCTTCCCATCACTCTTTGTATCCATTAATTTAACTGTTTCTGCTAGGATACCCACAAATCTGTTCCTGGTTTGGCAGGAGCATGCCAAAACAGCTTTTCCAGTATGTCTGTTCTTGAGTTCCTCCTTCCACCCCCTCCCTTCACACCAACAGTCCAAGCTGTCCACCACACCCCGCTTGTGAGCCCTCTCTGAAATCACCAGTAATTAGTCACTTCTGTTGCTGTGTGTGGGCTGAATGTGCTGCTCTGCTGTACTGAGAAGCAAAATGAAACACCAAAGCCCCAGTTCCCCACCTCTGCCCCTTTGCTCACTGCCAGCTTCATCAAACACAAACATCTACAGCCACTACCAAGACAGGCCCCTGTGCACTCAGGGGGCAGTCTGTGTCCCACCACACTGCACACACACGCTGCATCACCCTGGCTGATGAACAGAGCCTCACCTGCTCTCTACCTGCTGCTGCAGCTCCTGCACCTTCTTGCACACATCTCCAGCTATGGCACAGGTCTTGCCCACCTTGGTGAAGAGCGCGGCCACCTTGTCGGTGCGCAGGAAGCCGGCAGCCCTGCGCTTCAGCATGTGCAGGAGACACGCCTCCACCACACCTGTGGGAACGGGGACAGAGCGTTATGGGTCCGGCTGCCTCCAGCCTCCGCCTCGGCCAGCGCCACCTGCTCGCTGCCGCTGGGCAGGCGTGGGCCAAGAACAGAGCTGGGGGCACAGACAGACAGACAGGAACTCAGAATCAGATGATGTGAGCTTGTGTCTAATCTGCAACTACGAGCACTTTGTAAAGTACAGATAATATATAAAATGAATATATAAAATATATATAAATGAACTGGAATCTCTCCGAGTATTTTCACCCCACTTTACACGTGCCACACAGAACCACACTGTAACATGCCCTGATGGCCACCAGTAAAACACTGCACTGCACTATGCAGCCTTGCAAGACTGCTCTCATGTAATCTGCTGCAGGGAAGGGAAATGAGAAATACAAATTAAAATAAAACAAAACAAATTAAAACAAAAAAAAAAGCCTTCCTTGTCTATCAGCTCCTAAAGTGAGACTGCAGATGACTCACGCAGTCAACACTGCCCATACAAAGGGATGAAGGAAAACAGACCAATTCATTCACAGGAAAGGGAGAAGACCCAGCACCACGTGCCAGGCGTGTGCCCAGGGCAGGGCAGCCTTCACAGGGCTCTGAGCGCAGCACGGAGCACGGCTCTCCTGGGCTGGGAGGCAGCAGGCAGCCCATCGGGACACCGCAGCTCCCCCTGCCACGTTAAATGCTGGTTATGAGCAACAAATGGCGCTCCATCTGCTCTGACACACTCTGCCTCTCGCCCAACACTCGGCGGCTCTTTTTGAGAGAAGGCAGCATTTTGTTGCACTTTACGCCCAATGCTGTCAGGTGCTGAGCATTTCCTGAAGATTCCTCTCCTTATTGTACCTGAAGGCTCCAAATCCCACAATATCTGAAAGCCTGCATCTGAAAAAGACGTGTCCTCACTGCTCGGGCCCTGAAAACTAACCTGAGTCCCAGGCCAGACTGGGGGGCACACAGAAACTGTCTGCTGAACCCTGAGGAGCCCCACCCCAGGAGCAGCCAAAGCCAGACTCCAAGCTGCCCTACGGCACAATGGGGCAGTGCCCGTGGCCTCAGCTCCAGCACACTCCTGTTTGCTCAGGACACGAGCCCGACGGCATCAGCCACTGAGCAGCAGGTCTGATGCTGCTTCCCATGCCGATGGCACTTCCAGCCGGAACTACTGCCTCAGAAGCCAACCACCCCCTCACGTACAGCAGCCCGTGCACGGCACTGGTCCCTGGAAGGAGGAGCAGGACACGCGGGTGCATCCCTGCGTGACCCCTCTCAACCATCAGAAACCTCCCCTGCGATCAAAGGACACCGGTGGGTGGCAGAGGCAGAGCGTGTGGTCTGACAGGAGCAGGAGCCCGGCGCTGACGCCATCTCTGAAGCCAGGCCGGTTCCACTCCGAAGGAAAGGAGCATCCGTGCAGGGAATGCTGCAGAGCCGCGGGGGCTGGAGCAGCCACAGAGCAGCACGGGGGGGACAGGGAGTGATGACAGCACAGGGATGTTCCTCACAGCATGGTCTAGCTCCTGTCTAGCAACCATCACAACAGCTCTTAACCCAGCAACTGTTTTGCTCTGTCTTTCAATTAGAAATAAAGAAAAAAGAAAAAAGAAAAGCAGCTTTCCGGATGCCTGGAGCAATGCAGCAATTTGATTCCAAATCTTAAATGAAGCAACCTGCCTTTAAAAATAACTGCAAAGAAGTGCATTGCTGTTGCTTAGGAAACAGGCTTTCTTCCCACCTTCACTGCTTTTTTTTATTTCTCTAAAACAATAAAATATTAATGAAACAAATTTAGTGAAAAGCACAGCAGGCACGGCTTTAATTATTAATAAATGCTGCAGCTGCCACTAAGGGCAATTTCCCCAGTGACTGTCTCTAGAGCCCCAATATTTAATTATTCCATTGTGACATTTCTCATCACAAGAACATGGGTAAGATCAGTCCCCAGCTGCCTGTAACACACACCTAGGAGTCATTTGCAAGGGGCGAGACACTGGAATTTGCTGTTGGATTTCCTCAAAATGTATTTTGGACAAGAATTTAATGCACAGGACAAGAGATTAATGCACATCCAGTTCTATGTGTAAGGCACCCTTGGATTTGGGGGCAGGTTACAGCCCAGCCTGTGTGACCCTCAGGTCCCTTCATGCTCCTACACTTCGCCCCCAGACTGAGCCTAACAGCACTGGCTCTCAGCACGCTTCTCTCCAGGCTCCTTGCTACAAGAATTATTCCAGAACAGCTGACTTTACATTCACATCTGACTTGATCTGAACGTGCTTGCAGAAACACCGTGGCTTTTATCCAGGTAAACTACAAAACATCAAGCAGGGCAGCACATCTTGCAACACAGATGCCATCTCATTTCAACCCAGGGGACTGTGTGGACGCCACCCTGGTGGTGCAGGACAGCAGGAAGGGATCCCTCCCAGCCACAGCACGAGAGTGGCACAGCACAGCAGTGAGGGACCAGCTCCCTGGCAGAGCCCCATGGGGCTTTCCTTTGGCTCTGTGTGCAAGGCAGGCACTGATCTCACTGCACCTTGCCAGCATCGCCCACAGCCAAGCTCAGTCAGAAAGGAAACTTAACACATCCTGAACACACTGGCAGAAGAATCATCTCGAGCTGCAGAACCTTTTAAAAGACATGAGAGGACCTTGGCAGTAGTGCTGTCTGATAAACCAAAACCAGGCGATCCCTGGGAATTACAAACTGCACAGATGCCTAAAGAGACAACACAAACTGTTTTAGGGGTTATAGCACAAGAACCTTTGGGACAGGGAATGGGGTTATTTACCCACTTCCAGGAAAATTAACCATTTTTCCCTTTTTGGAATCTGACACTCTAAGAAGACATAAAAATCTATTATTTAGCTGTTTCTGGAGAAACTGGTAACATCAGAAAGGCATCAATGGGTGGTTTTGTGTGCACGCATGCTTTTGGCTACAGGTACACAGGCACACAGGTAAGTAACTACTGCACAGCCCACTGTGATCCCGAGCCTGCCTCCTGTCACTGTACCTACAACAAACACATACAAAAACTGACCAGATGAAAAGGCAGCAACTCATCACACACAGAGTGGAAGAGCAGCTCTGCAATGGGAATAAATCAGCACAGCTCAAGTAATTCCCTTGTATGGTTCAGTTGACAGCAGCCATCTAAAAATTCATTAACTCCAGACAGTTTTGAGGCACATTCTCTGCAGTATCCACTGCTGAATTTAATTAAGTGCAGATATATTATTGATTTACAGTTCAAATAATCACGGTGCCCACCAAGGTTTGGAAAATGTCACTTTTTTATGACTTCACCACAGCTACTTCTTCCAGGGTCAGGAGTACAAGTTCAGTTTCATACTTTTTTTGCCCCTATGAAAATTCTGACATGACTTAATGGACTGTGAAATGAGAGTTCTGGGGCTGGAAGGATGGTGAGCATAGAAAAGAAGACCTGTGGAAGGATTATTTATGGGGTGTACTTAGTAGATGAGATTTTCCTTAGGCAGGAAGAAATACTGCAGCTAAATACCTTGTTTTCATGGAAACTGTGCACAGGGAATTGAAATCATGAGACTGAAGAAATTAAAAACAAGTGAAAAGAGGAGGATGATAAAGAAGCCATCAGATGCTCATGATCTCCAGCTGCTGTTGCTTTACTCTGCTGATCACAGATCTGCCCAGTTTGAAGCCAGTTTTACTGCCAAGCTGCAGCCTGCTGTGTCCCTGGGACGCGCACGCCGAGCAGGTGAGCGCTGGTAGCCGAGTGCCAGCTGACAGCAAAGGGCTGCACAGGAGACATCCAAACGTGCTCCTTCGCCCTTGTTCACCTGCACTCAACCTGCTTGTGTTGGGCTGTGCCACAGAACATCCTATGTTCAGTAACTCCCTAGAAAATAAAAAAAGAAGTATCTAAATGGACAATCCCCAGTTCTAAAGTGGCTGGGAAACTTCAGGGCTGAAATGTGGCGACTACTCCTCTTTAAAATCAACATTATTAGGCTTCAAGGATCTCAGTAACCTTCAGAAAACGGAAGTGTTTTCATTAAACACTGTTAAGGGTAAATCAGAATTACTGAAGTTTCTCTAAATATTGAAAATTATCCAGTTTGATGGCCCAGGATCAAAGCAAAATGTTTAGCAGAGTTCTCTAAAAAGCACAAGAGATTTTGTTTCACTTCTCAAGCTAAAAACACATGCAGTTCAAAAACTGTTTCATTTCACATCAGAGCTAATATTCACTCTGTTTTTTTCCTCCCCACTACAGCACACCACTCATTAATTTAAGCATCATCTACTGAGCACAATCAAAAACCTTCTAAATGTGCGTGAAAAAATATTTGCCTCCCCCTCTCTGGTACTCTCTTTGGGCTAATGTGTTTATCAAGTGAGGCAGAATCCCTGTAAACTATTTTTTAAGCATTATTCATCATTGAAAATGTTTGTTTTCCAAATAGGAGCAGTAATACAGGGAGACTTGTGTTTTGTTTGTGACATATCTGCATTTCCACAGCAGACTAACTACATTTTTTAAAAATATCAATGCCAAGAACTTAAGAAACACATCTCTGTTCCTCAGCTGGTTTTATTTTCCTGTCATGAGCTTTAATCCAGCCTTGTAATTTAGGGCCATGAAGGAGAAAATTTCTGACTCATGATATTTCATTGCTTGGGGATGGCAATTGTGACGTTTGGTGACTCTGGTAATTGCTTGGATTTCAGGTCCTGAACGAGAGAAAACAGAACATGAGGTCCAGCATCATGCACTCATTGGTTCCTAATTAGATCTTTTCTTTCAAACACAATTAACTTTGTGCAAAATGGGATAACAAGTCATCCTAAGATCAGTGAAGAAAACAGCCTCACAACTAAGCCCACTGCTGTGGTTAACCCCGGGGTCTGTTAGCAGTGAGGCTGTAAAGCACCACTGCCGGGCACTCCTGCAGCTCAGACACCAACCCATCCCAAATGACCCCGGATACCTGGTCTCCAGGAGTCACCAGCCATATTCATGTTCCAAGGATTCCTGGTTTTCCACGGCTAGCGTGGATGGAGACTCGTCCATGACTTCAGCTGAACCTCTGTGATTGTGTTCCTACAGACGTGCAAGGCCCTAAAACCTCAGACCTTACCTGATCTCAACTACGTGGCTCCAGAAAATCCCGCCACACAAGTGCTTTCCTACTGCCTCCCACCTCCAGAATGAATGGAGCACTCATCTGCCTTAGGAAGCTGGGAAGTAACTGTTCAACTGTTGGACAGAAAGTCCAATCTTAGTAAGTGTTGTGCACGTTCATTAATGGCAACCCTGTCATACACTGGATTGGCTCTAAATGTGAAGAGGACCCAAGAGCCACTCTGTTTCTCAGAACATGCCACTCCTTTTGCTGTGAACAGATACTGAGTGACACAGAACTATTCCAAATAACAATTCCCTCTACTTATTTTTGAAGAAGGAAGCATCCTACACTGATGATTACCCAAGCCTAGATGCCCCAGGGCTCTGTGAAAGGAAGCTGAAATGGATGGATACAGGGCCCACACATCAGGTCTCAAGTGTGGAATTACAGCCTGAAGCACAGACATCTCAGAAGCATTTGTGGGTGATAGCTCTCCTTGCTCTGTTTCTGAGAACAATAAATGCTCACAACAGTCCTGATGTACACAGACGCTGCAGGAGCTTGCGAGCAGAAGCACCAACATAAGACACAAATGCCAGCTCAGGAGTGCTTCACAAAAGCAGCCACGGAGTCACGCTCTGACCTGCCACAGCCTGGCATGAGTTGAGATTGTATTTGAGTCTTGAAGGAAACGCAGGGAAGCTGAAAGAGCTGCTGTACAATTTACAGGAGCCCACGAGAGAAACTGCACTGAGAAGGAGTAGTATGATAACATTCACCTGCCACCATGTCCAGAACCACCAAAGGGTTCACAGGCTGCTCAGCTGCTTTCAGAGAAGACTGGACTGGCAGCTGGGCAAGCCAGCACTGGGCTGTGCTCGGGCAAGTGTCCCTTCTCTCTGGGTCAGCACATGTGCACCTCTCTGATGTATTATTCACACAGAGAAAGCACCAAAGACTGCTTACTAATGGGAATTCATTATCACCCAAGCTCCCCGGGGCAGCCACCACATCCTTCTTTTGTTTGAAGGGCTGCACACATGACTAAACGCAGTCACAGATCACATACAAACACCTTCAGTCAATATCCAGATCCAGCTCTGCAGTCAAACCCTGTCACCTTTCCCAGTGCATGACTGGACAGATCGTGACATGGTTTTGTTCTTCTTTTTTTAAGAGCTGTCAGATCTAAGCACAGCATTACCCAGAAAAAAAACTCAGTCATTTTCATCAGTTAATAAGAGAAGAAAAGCAACATGCATAATGGGGATGGAAAAAAAAAAAGTTGAGGTTAATGCAGCTAAATCAACAGGACTGGCTCATCCCCTAGGGGTGAGCCAGCCAAGCTCCCTCAGCTCCTCTAGGAGAGGCTCTCTGCTCCTCTTCTCTGCACCTGGAATTGCAGGGTCTGCAGCAAGGATCCTCAACAAATCTATCAGGATAGAACAGTAATCTAATGCCCAGTAACAGCAAATTTTCTCCTTGGGTTTAAAAGGGGAGAAGCATTTCTGGTCTGTAAGTCTGGTCTAGACACAGTTTTAAAAGATATTTGGAAGGCAAAGATAATTCAATGACACTGAGAAAAGGAAAAAAAATACTTCCAAATGCCTCTGAAGTGAAGGACTGTAACCAACGCTGGGGGTAAATTAAATATTAGTAACTGAAGATGGGAAGAAACAGCAGATGTCAAGTATCCAAAGTATACCAAAAAAGCTACAAAGTATGAAGAAAACAAAAAGAAGATGGGAGGTTTTTTGCTTTCTTTGATAGAAAAATCTCAGTGTCTTATAGGATTTGAGTTGAGATTCAGGAATAGGAAAGGACCTGGTGATGCCCCTGCCATAAACCCACCCAGGGCTGCACAGCTCCAGTGCATCCCCCAGGAACAGCAGCAGAATCCCCCAGCTCCCTCCTCTCCCTCACAGCCCAAAGGACATGAGCAATGCAGACCTGACATCCTCAGACAAGGTTTACAAGAAGCCCCAAGTACAACATTAAATACCATCCTGCAGCTCAAATCAGAACTGGCCTTTTCAGTTCAGCCACAAAGGGATTCTGTACATTTTAATTAACGGGTTTAATTACCGGTAGCAGGTTTATTATTCAGGCCAAAGAAAGCTTTTCGTGCAGTTCATCCCTTCCTTAATTTGAACTGAAATCTCATTGAAAAGCCAAGTTCTGCATGTTTAACAGTGCCCAAGTTACTATTGTTACTCATGTTTACTGCTAACGTTTCCTCAAAACACAGTAAGTATATTCCCTTTGCCAAGCAGGCACGCTGGATTTACACCTAAACAACATATATTTTGATTGTGACACACACCAACTCTCCATATCGCACTTCAATTCTATGGCAATTAGTTTATAGCATGGGGAATTTAGGATTATTTCATTTAATACAGTCAAAATATTATTCAAAGAGAACAAACTACTGAGTCTCAGTTCAAAGTATATATTGAAAACGTAGAGATCATTTGGGTAATCATGTCTGGGGTATTCATGAATAAACCCTGTTTGCAGTGTGAAGCTGACTTAAGCAAGTCTTTCAATTGCTTAAAGCAGCACATTACTGTCAGACTAAAGATGGGCAGCCACACAGAAAAGGCTTAGCAAACGGCAGGTAGCATTACACAAACACTGTAAGCGTAATGCACTGAACTGGAAACCCTGTAAATATGCTTCAGGTGACTGCAGAGACAGAGAAATGCTTCCTTTTTCTTCCCCCTTTCCCTCAGAAGCACAGAAACGGGAAGGGGCAGGTGCTGCTGGTGAGAACGGCTCCAGCCAGGGACGCTTCGGGCAGGCTGGCGGCGGGAGGGAGCGGGAGGAGAGCGCGGCACTGGCCCTGCCGCAGAGACCGCGGCGCTCAGCGAGCCCCACGTCATGGTGGCAGCTGCCGTTCCCAAGGAAACGTCTCCACGGAGCCCAGGCTGCAAACATCCAAGGCCAGCTTCCAGCAGAAGCGCCGGCCACTGAAGATGCTCCAAAGACACTTGCATCGCTGCACCGTCCGTGGGCTGGCCGCACAACAGCGGTGAAACTCGCGCCACAGCAACCCATAGCCCAAAGGAATTTGGAATTTTTGTCCCACAGTGGCACACCTCAGCCACAAGCCAAATGGAGCTGCTGTGGCTCTGAACCACAGAGCCAGATTTCCTACAAATCAGAGGGGATGACAGAGCCCCTGGGATGTAATTAGTTATACGCTGGGTTGGGAACAAATACAGAACCTCCTGCACTCATTGCTTCCCCACAAGGATGAAAACGTCAGCATTGCTTTCCTTCTGCCAGAGCACCCAGGCAGAGACCACAGACTGGAGCAGAGTCCTCGTGGTTACAAATCCCTCCTGCTGGATGAGCAGAGCTGACCCTGCATTCCTCCAGGCCAGCAAGGGTGGCACAGAGCTGGAGCGTTTCCTCCAGGACAAGTGGCATGTTCCATTTAATTGGCACCTTCAGCCATCTAGGACCTAGGGCAGCTATGAACTGTTCAGCTACTGATGCAGAGAGACCCTGAAATCAGCTGTCATGTACTTAAGAGACTCTTGCTAAACTCAGCCTAGCAGGAGAGTAAAATGATTCACAAGAATTCTATATTTATAACAAAGATTCACCAAAAATGACTCATGTACTGAACCAATCTAATTTTAAATAGAAGGGAAAAACCTCTTGAAGAGATACATGAAACTGGAGTGGGGGAGGGAAGAGAACTGCACACACAGGAGAGCACCAGCCAGGAGCTGTTAGCCAAATCTGCTGGAAGGGATTTCTCCATTCAATCAGCCAAAGTAAAAACAGAACATTCAGTTTAACTCTAAACCAGAAGAAGGTGAATCAAGGCCTCGGTTCAAAGCAGCGGCAGGCTGGAGTCCTGCCTTAGGACAGGTAAGATTGCTGGGCAATAACGAGGCAGCTCAGTGCAGAGTAATTAGTTCTTCAGACCATGAAGAATTCAGAACACAAAACCAACTGGAATCACAGCAGGAGGAAGAGACAAGTGTGAAGACTTTAAAGTATTCCTAATTTTGGCCAAGCAGAGTCTAACAGAAATAGCTGCCACCCCACCGCCCCTTACACCAACAACGCAGCACAGCTTCCAGGACAGGATTCCAGGAACAGAGACCAGGCAGACCACTCTGGGAGCTCCCTGGAACACATGGCCAGCCTGCAGCAAGGCCACCTGTCATCTCGCTGGGTACTTGGATAATGATATTTTAGTAAGAGTTACATTACAATTTGTAATGTACACACACATGTAGCAAATATAGAGGTGACATGGGCCTGAACACCATGATTTCTAGTATCTAAATCCCTGCATTTACCTCTGACAGCAGAGAAAATAAAGGTCTAGAGGAAAAGTAAGGTTAGGTAGCATTAGCTCTTCCACGTGACATTTACCACATAAGGCGATGATGTGACTGCTGTCTTCATGTACAAATTTCCGGGTGACAGCTTCTTCCATGATCTGCTTTACCTAAAATGAACAGAAAGAAATGATTGTATGATCCCAACAAAATCAGCACAGCACTTGGGAGTTTCAGTTTCAACCACTGCTTGCCCCTTCCCCCTCACCAACAGACTAACAACTCCCTCACATCACCTCCTGCAGGGAAGAATGGATTTACGGAGGGAAAGCACAAACAAACCCGAGGGGCTTATCATGGGATGAGGGAACCTCTGGCAGAACAAGGACAGGTCTGTTTGTGGTGTGCCCCATAAAAGGCTGAATTATTTCAGTGTGCTCACAGTACCCTCCAAAGCACTTCTCCAGCATAAGTTCCAAAGAGCTGTGCAAGACTTTTTATATTATTCATCCTTGGCCTTCACACAGTTTCTCCTGCTCATGAAACCAGACTGTGTTGCTATGTGCCATTTCCACTTGTGCCATTCCGCTCTTTTTCAAGCACAAAGCATCCCTGAGTGACACAGGCACACATTCCCAGAGAGGTTTAGGGCCACCTTCCCCCTACCAGGGAAGCATGGAACATGCCACAGCAATTACAAATTATGTCTTCGAAGCCCTGCTGCACCAGACAGTATACAAAATTATTACAGTACCTACAGAGAAGGCAGTGCCTTCAGTTTTCGCTTCAAGACATGATTTAACAATTGCAGCAAATAAAATTACACTTATCACACTTTTTAATGATTTAAAACAAAGTTCCTTTCCCGTTTCAGGGCTGATGTATCAAGTTCCAGAGGGAAATCATTGCAAATTACTGACTTTCAAAAATTAAAGAAGAAGCAGACAATTCTTACAATGAGGCTCTTGGCGACAGGCTGCAGTCACTCTCGTTCATCTGCCAATGATTCCTCCCCAATGGCTTCCTCAGCGTGACACCAGATGAAACCTCATTGCCTCCAACAACTCATTTATCAGACACTCATTTCCTCCTGGCCATGGCGAGCTTGCTCTCTTCCGTATACAAATCAACCATCATTTTTGACTTCTCTCATTTATGAGCTACAATTACGGGGTTATGACACTCTGACTAAACATAGGCCAATTCACTCTCAATATATGAAAATATGTGCTACCACGGCAGAAGATTTAACCAGACACTCTCTTCTTCCAACGTTTAGAGCTAACTGGGCACCACTTCATGGCACTGATAGGTCCCAAGGTTTTGAGCTTTTCCACTCGGCACTGGACCAGGAGAAGCTGCAGGTGCAGTGCTCCATCGACAGCTGGGCTCTGAAACTGCCTGTGGAGGTGCCTTCTCCAGTTTGGAGGGCTTTCTCCTCCAGCAAGACCATCTGTGAGACCAGTTCTGGATGCTGTAATTAAACATCCCCTCCCCCAGTAATCATCTTGAGGCCTCTGTGCCCACTCCTACACCCCCGGCCCGGCTGGCAGCAGGCTGCAGCTCTGGCACTTGCTGCACGAGCCTTTCAACACATGGCATTTGCCTCGCTCCAAATTCTGGATCAAGTGGATCCTCCAGAATTTGTGCTCCTTATCAAACAGGAGCCCTCTGAGTTGCAAAGAAAACATGGGAGGGAAAAAAGCAAACATGTAAGAGACTTTGAAAGTAGAACATGTTTTATAACTGAGGACTTCAAAACAAGTCTTTTGCACTTTATAAAACCTGGCTCGCTGCTCACACCTGAGGCCTGACAATATAAACTTTGTGCCAGGAAATTTGTTTCTTTCCTGTGGCACTTTTGACATGGCTGTTGGAACTCAGGACCCCACAGTGAAGCAGCTAGAGGTGGAGGAGTAAGAGAATATCAAGGAAGAAACAGAGGTGTGAGGAGGTCTTGTGATGGGCACTCACATCTGGATTATCCTGTGTATTCAGCAATCCCTTTGGCACAGTTTTGTCCACCACAGGAAAGTGCTGATGTACTACTGGCAAAAAGCAACTCTGAGTGCCACTGGCATGAAGATGGACAGAGAGCCTGCCTTGGTGCAGCACAGAGTCACACCAGCCTGTGCACATATGACTCAAGGTCACAGACATGACTTCAGGACTATAGACGATTAAATCAGTCAGTTCAGAAGTGCAGACCATGAAACCAGTCTCAGCATCCCAGGGAACAGTAACTGGAATTCAAATCCTAACACCAGGGAAGAAGAAGAGTCGCTTCAAGGAGCAAAAGCCCAAGTGCTCGGCAACCAATTCATTGCTACCACACATTTCCTAGGCACACCCCAATCAGCTCAGCATGTTATTTAGACCCCAGTCAAAAAAATTTAAGTGTATAAAAACTGAGAAAGAAAAGGGTTCCAGATGCAATAATCAACCCTACTTTTCTAGAGCAGCACCCTCCTGTGTCTCCCAGGAGACTTCAAACCCTGGACTCCAGAGCTAAGAACACAGAGCAGGCACTCTGTGTGCTCCCTGCTGACACCGGATGCCAAACAAGCTCCGTGCATTTTCTGGAGAGTGACTGAATGTTATTAGAACACATTTTCAAGGCATAGACAGGATATGAGAAGCTTCAAAAGCTGGAATGCGGTGTTCTTCAATCTCACGTCATCCCTCACTGCCACGTAATTCATGGATGCTCCAGGCAAGGAGCTAAAGCAAGTGTTTCTGATCAAATGGAACGCAAGCCTTTTTTTTTGCTTGTTTCCTTTATTCCCTTGCAATTTTGCACAGCTATTCATATGGAATTCTGCTGTTTTGTCTCTGTTCTGGGGAGGCACTTGACAATAGAGCTTTCTGAGCGTGAGCCTCCACACACACCCACTGGCAGCTACCAGCAGACCTGACCAAACTGCAAATTAATCTCATTAACAGGAACTTCACCACCTGCCCCCACAGCCACCCATCTACCTCCATAGGGAAGGAATCAGCCGGCCTACACCCGTGTTTGTGCAAGGGATGGAGGGCTGCAGCCTGCAGCTGGGCCAGGGCTGCTCCCAGAGCTGGAGAGGAGTCTGTGCAGGGGCCAGCTGTGACACCGGCTCCTGTCCCGGCCCTGGAAGCATCCTGCTGCTCTCTGTGCCTCCCCTGCAGAACAACACAGGAGCTACCCCTCCTAACCAGGCTGTTGTCTGCACCTGCCCGGTGGCACGAGCACAGAGAGGCAGCCCAGGCGTGTCACTCAGTGTCACTGTCCCTGAACAGCTGCAGCAGGAACCGCGTCAGCCACAGCCCTGCTGACACCTGCTCGCCCTGGAAAAGGTGCCGGGCTCCGGGGGCACACGTTTGCCAACCATGGCAGAGCAGGGACAGGAAAGCTCTGCCTACCCAAGTAAAGATCTCAGCATTTGAGGAGTACAGAACATCTTGGTGGCAGCATTATCCAGATAAAGCAAACTCCTCAAAGAGGAGCTGCTCAGCACTTGCGGCATGTTCTAATGGATCACTGCTCTGACTTTCTCCCACATCCTACAAGGACCAAAACTTTCAGAAGCAGTCAAACACCAAACATATGTCATAATACATGGATTATTTATTAAGTTTCACCCAAGAAATACACAAGAGAAATACCTTTATGTTTCTTTTTTTTTTTTAATTTTATGATAAGGAAGCTTTAAAAATTGCAAAGAAGAATGCTCATAACATACCAGAATAACCAGGACCACAGTTAAAGCCTACAGCACTTTTTCCTCAAAGGAGGAAACCTAATGTCCAGCACCTATGTCTTCTCTAGCTTGTGCAGCTACTGCTCACCTCCCTTACTGACAGCTCCTGCTGCACTGACTCCTTCTTACTCCTGATGAAGGACTGGTGGTGTAAATAAAAGCTGTGGAATAACTATTGCACTTCTGCTCAGAAGTCATTACATTTCAGGGGCAAGTTGAGCAATTGAGTGTCTGAAGTGCTCTGAAATCCTTCAGGGTAGAACTGCTAAGGTTATTGTTATCCTGTTTGTTTCACAGCTAGAGAGTACTGTTTTAAATCCAGAAATGGCAAAACCTTCCATTTCAGGAGGCAAAAGGAAATGGCCAGAGAAAAGCCTGTTTTATGAGTCTGCTTGTCACAACAGATTTTCCTGCAGAGAGAGATAAATGCTTGAAACGTGAACTTCCAAGCGGCCTCAGCATGAATCCCAGCAGTTACATTTTCTAAACACATTACATGTCTTCCTTTCTGTGAGAGCCAACAAAATACATTCCCTACCAATGGGAACTGAAAGTCCATCTGAGGAAAAGCAAACAGCATTAAATTTCCCAAAGGAAAAATGCAGAAGTTTTAGCTGAGAGAGTGAGGCAAAATAAACTAAACACTTTGCTCCAAGTGACTTTGGAGATGACTGTTTTATACTTTGCAAGGACAACTTAATTTTAACAGGCTTGGTGGAACAGCCCACAGAAAGAATGTGCTGCCTCTGAACTCCTTTGGATATTGAGGTTATGGGAAAATAATTTAAAAGGAAATAGACTCTGGGTTTAAAGGACAAGGGAAGGGGATGAGGGCTCTGAGAACAGACATGGAGATGGAGTCAGGTTTTCCCAGCAAGCAGGCAGAAGTGGCTATGTGAAGTCACACACGATAAAAAATTAGGTTGAAAATTCTATTGGAAAAAGTTAATTACAGTCATTAAGGGCAGCATCATGTGGTGGGTGGTTACTAGCGGCTTGTGTTCAATTCCTGCCTCCATCAATTGATTATTTAAGACAAATAAAATCTCCATCTCAGGGTCTCCAACTGCCTCCTGAGCCCATTTTCTTACTGTGAGCACAGACAAGGGCTCTTCCACAGGTCTGTGAGGGCACAGGTGAGGGGTGTTACCTCAACCTGCTTATAATCACCAAAAGCTCTCCCAGCTATTTTAGGCTGGAAAACTCTGGCCAACCCCTAAAAAGCCAAGCCACTATAAATGCTCTAAAAGAGCATTTGTGAGGATTTGGAGAAGGAAAAAACAAATCAGAGACAAAACAAAAATGCAGATGACACAGAAGGTACAAATACACTTTCAAGCATTATTCAAGCCATTTAAAAACCAGAATCCAATTAAAAACATTTTAGAGACTTTAAAAACAAATTAGCCTCAGATTTTTTAATTACACACCACTTCTTCTCCTCAGCTTGAGCTGGCTTGGATCATGAAAATCCATTTCACTTTCCATCTCATGCATTAGCACAACATTGCAATGTTCACACTTGGAAAACATTTCTCAGATTTATTTATATATTTAAACATTACTCAGGAGAGCAAGTGCACCCACTTCTAAATAAAACCTTACACCGCCTCAGCTCAAAGGCTCTGGCTGAAGCAGAAATTTCTAATCCAAGTGGCAGGTTCACGGCTGCATTCAGCAGGTACCACCTGTCCACAGCCAGCTGCTGGCTCGGTCATCCCGGGACACAGTCCTGCTGCTCCACATACGGGACCGTCCTTGACGTGTCTGTCCCTGCTCTGCCCCTTCCACACTTCCCACGCTGACAGCAACACCTAATGTGTTCTGATTCCAGCACTAATGAGTATCAGGACAGGGGAGTCGGGCTCGGGAACCTTGGCCACAGCGTCAACTTTTCACCTGAGCTTTGATGGCTCCTGCTGCTTCCTCAGCAGTGAACTGGGGAGGGGAAGGAGCAGGAAGATAGGTACCTGTTTAAAGTACTTGTTACTGCTGTGATGGATAAGCAGTACATCTTCACTGCTGTGTAACAACACGCAGCTATCACCACAGCCAGTGCCACAAAAACACAAAATACAATACTTGGGTGCACGGGGAAAGGTGGCCGCAGGGAATCCCACCTGGAACGTGCTCCAGAGGTGTCCACGGTCCAGTGCTCGTGCACACCACAGGCACCTCCTCCCACCTCGGCACGGACCCTCGGCGGGAGCCTTGCTCTGCGGCAGGAGCTGCTCCATCGCGATGCCATCGCAGCGGGCACTCCGTCCGTCCTGCCGAGCACCGCCCGCCGGGCAAGGAGCACCGCGCGAGGACGAAGCGCCACCAGCCCAAACGCGAGTGTGACCAAACACCACCACCCCGCTCAGGTGCGGGGGTTGGGCTCTTTATGCTCTTTATGCACACATGGCTCTGATTGCCCTAGCACGGCAATGTCACACAGGTGTGCGCAAGAACAACCACCCAAATTAACCCTTCCCAGGGCACAGGTGCCAGGGCTCTGACACCTGGGAGCAAGTTCGGCTCATCCAGAGACACCTTAGGAATACCTTTCCTATCCCTGATTTCCCCCCCTTCTCCTCTAAAGCTCACAGTTAAGAAAAAGTCATAAAAAACGAGTACTACGGGAAGCACAAACCCCGGGAAAGGGAGCGGCAGACGACGGCAGCCACCTGCCACAGCAGGAGCCCCGCGAGTGGCATCCCTGCTCCCGGTGCGCCCGGGAAAAAAGGAGCACCGAGGTTCTCCCGGAGCAGCATCGCCCCAACAGCCCCGTCAGAGCCGCCAGCCCGGCCGAGCGGAGCCGGGGCAGCTCCGCGTCCTCGGCGAGAGCCCGGCCAGGCGCGCACGGCTGCGGCGGACAAACCCCGCTCCCCGCCGAGGGAATCGGCCCCGTCCGCCCGCAGCCTCAGGGCGTTCCCCACGCGGCGCACGGTCCGACCCGCGGGGCCCCGGGAAGGGACCCCCGGAGCGCGGGGCTCTGCCCGCCGCACAGCCGCGGGCCCTCACCCGCCTCCGCCCTCACCTCTTTCTTCACGTTCCACAGCAGCTTGTCCTTCACGGCGTCCGCCGAGCAGCTCATGTTGGCGGGCCCGGGGCGCTCACAGCTCCCGACCCGGGCCCGCCGCCATCTTCACCGCGGCGTGACGTCAGCGGGCGGGGCGGGACCGCGAGGGACCGCCCGGCCGCGGGGGGGGGGCGTGCTGCGGCCAGAGGCGCGCGCGGCTCCCGGGGCAGCGAGCGAGCCGGGCTCGGAGGGACACGGAGGGACACGGAGGGACACGGAGGGACAGCGAGGGACACGGGGGGACACCGAGGGACACCGAGGGACACCGAGGGACACGGCTGCCCCGCTCTGCTGCCGCCCCCGGTCCGGGAGCCCCAGCCCCGCGCGCGGCACGGGGACGAAGCGCGCCTGTGATCCCAAACCCGTGCGCTCACACAGCACCGCTGCGCTTCACGCATCCCAAATCCTCGGCGGGGATCACAACGGCAACACGGAACAAAAGTGCAGAGACCAACACCACCAATAAAAAGTTATGATGCTAGAGAAAAATCACAGAAGACAAAATATAACACTTTATTAAAAATTAGTGTTCTATTTCCGTTTAATGCACTGGTGAAACACTTTAATCAACAGACAATTGATTAATTACTGCATTAACTAGGTACTTTATCTGTAAAACTGACCCTTAAAAGTTAGACATAAAAATAAAACAAAGACTGAATCTCTAAGAAAATAACTTGATCACAGAATGTCAGTTTAAACAAGATCAGCAATCATATTTGCTATCTTCTGGATATAAAATATCATAGAAATCCAAAAGAATCCTTTACTGTTAATGAACAAATTAAGTGTCAACCACCCTGTGAGGTAGGGGAGGGTCTTACTACCACTTCATGAGCTGAGAAGTGACACACATACAGAAAACAGAGCCCGCCGTCTGTCCCCGAGGGAGGGACAGAGCTGGACCAGGACTCACCTCCCAGGCACACCTGAGCTCTCCAACAGCACAGGGGGGAAGGTGGCTGTGAAGATTGAATGCCACGGATTGTCACAGGACAGAACCTAATCGTGTAAGGCAGACCCATCCAGTTCAGGTATATTCACCACTGTTGCCTGGAGAAAACTCTGTCTGAAAATGAAAAACCTCGAGAAGAACAAAATCAAACCAAGCCCACAGTAAGCGCAGGGCTGGGCACGGATGGCAGGGAAAGGTTCCCATTGATTCTCTCAGTCTGCCAAGGCAGTGCCTGAAAGCACAAAGGTTTGCCTAAATTTAGGAGTGAAGAGGACAGCAAGTCTCGTAAGAATGCCAGCTAATGTAGTTACAATTTACACCCTGTAAGTGGGGCAAAAAGGCTCTTTTTTCTCCCAAAGGCAGCTCCAGATTCCTGGGCACATCATTAATGCACCCATTGGTGATGGTCTGTGTGGAAGCCAGGACAAGTGTCAACTTGGTGCCTTTAAACTGCACCCTCCTGCTCAGTGCTGCTGCTCCTGCACTACACCAGGCTGTAAACTCATGTTCTAGAATGCCTAGAACATTCCTGTCAAAATAATTAATAGCCTTCAATTACGTAAAGACTGATTAAGGTGAGAATACAAAGCATGTGTTACATTACAACTACAGTACTCAAAATGATCACAACCTGGTGGGACAGAGACTGGACAACCCCAGGACGTGATTTTGGGGCAAGGGACATTCAGTGACATCCTGTGCTGGAGCAGTCCCAGACAAACAGGACTCAGGAGAAACTACAGTGAAATGAAAATAATATCTGCACGTATTTTAACCACGTTCATAACTACTGACAGTGCTTACTGATACTCCACATTCCACAAATACCAAGAGGATCCTTTGCACTTGGCAAAAGATTCTCACAACCCAGATGGTTCTCAACACTGTTTGCTTCCCAGGTTAATTAATCTAAATTCAAATCACAAATCAATAGTACTTGTTGGCTATGGGAAATAGGGAAAGGAAAACCAACTAAACCAAAACACAAGCTTTTCTCTGCTTCTTACATTGTAACAATTCACAAGTTGGATCTATTTCGTTAATGAATCCTGTGAGTACAGAAAGCACACAGATCTCACATTCTTTCACACACTCCTTCCCATACCTGTCCTCCCCAGAAAAAATAAATGCAAATATGACCTTTTTCTGCTTATAACTTCATTTAAACGCAGTTTTGCAAGGCTATCAGCATCATTTACTTACTCTGTTAACATTCACTATGATAGTAACAAGAAAAAAATAATATAAATCGTTTGCCAAGAAACAGAAGTGCCACATGTGGATTTTAAATGGCATCAGCCTTTGTTACAAGACAGAAAAAGCACAAGATAATAACTTGAAGCTATTAAATGCAGCACAAAGACCCCATCACTGCAGCCTCCGCTGGTGCCTTCAAATTCAATAGCATCAGTGGAGGGGAAAAAAAATTAAAAATCCACATCACACTCTAGCAGAACTAGAGAGAAATACCACAAAAACCATTGCTGAAACTAATCTCAACAGCTGTATTTTCCCTGGCACAACAGAATAACCAGCTGGAAAAACAAATACTTAAAGAAAGCAATATAAAAGAGGTTGTTAGGATTATTAGAGGTTTCAAGAGGCCTTTCACAACAAGGCAGGTGCATCCCTGTGCAATGCTGCTTCCTGAATGTGAGGAGAATGAAGTGAATCCTGCCACGTGTAGAGGCAAGAAAATCCTAAAAGTCTGCTAGTGTTTTCTTACTAACCCACAACAATTTAATTTTCAAAAACCTAAATGAGTGCAAATAATTTTTCGTTCCCTCCCCTGCTTCTGTTACTCCCAAAACCATCTACATCTCAATTCTCCTTATGACCTCCCTGCATTAATTTGGGATTATTTCCTTGTCAGGCTTTTGCAGTAATTTTCTTTAAATCTTACGGGCAGATTTGGCACTGGTCAAAGCAGTTCAGGGCTGACCATCGTGGAATCTGGAGCTTCATGACCAAGTATGATATGGGAACACAAAGGCAGCTGTGGAACATATCCAACATATCCATGGCTCCCAGTGGGCAGCCAGCAGGAATAACCACAAATGACAGCAGCAGAACTGGAATCTGCTGCCCACAGCTCAAACATACCAGCAAACATTTAAAAATACAGTAATGGCTTTTCATACTAAACTTGAAACTGTTTCCAGAAAATTTCCAGGAATTTCCAAATTTGCAGAGCAGACTTGACTCCCACCTCCTCAAGTGCCCTGTACAATTAGCACCCAGCCAAGCACTTGTAATAAAAGTGATTATTTCAGTTTAAAATCCAGTATAAGCCACCTCTCTCCTGTGCCCAAAGCCTCTCGCAGTTCCATCTTAGAACAAGACTTTCATGGCTGTTTTTCTTCTTCAACTTCTACACTCTAGGAGGCATTTAGGACACAGAACTTGAGTTCACACGTTCTAGCCTTAGAAAACACTGTTTAGCGTGTACTTCCCCAGCCACAGCCATTTTTCCCCCACCACCTGAGAAATTTAACATTAAACAGCAATTTTGGGCCACAGGAGGAAAAAACTAATGTAAAACCAACTCCCCAGATTGCCCTTGTTTCTATAAACAGGATTTCACTGTGACAAGCTTCAACCAGGGCAACACTGCCACAATCTGCTCGAATTTGCTTACTTCAAGTTTCTTCCCTCACCATACCCATTTCTCCCTCTCCCAGGACAAGTCATTACCTACACATTTACATTTTCAGAGATTTCCATTTTTCACACGGGGAGGTTGTTTGATGACTTGATTCTTACCACTTTGAAAGAGCTTGCCTTGGCATCAATGAGTTTTATAGACACTATCCTGGAACACAACCTTTGCAGGTGTTCTGGGGACAGGGGTGGGAGAGCACAGGCACAGCTGACTGGCCAGCCAAACGTTTATCCTGGGGGTCATCCCATGTAGTGTCTGCCACGAGCAGCCACATTCAAGTTCTCTCTTCAGTATCTTGATTTAATAACTGTAAGTTCCATCACACAAAGCCCTGAAAGGGGAGGTGTCTGGAAAGAGCTTTTCAAACCACACCACCTCACTCAGAAAGAGCAGTGCTGCTCACGGCAAGGGGGAAACTGGCAAGTTGTTAGACAGGAAAGAGCAACCACAAACCGAGACCCAGCGTTCCAAATCCCCTCTCCCCAGCAGGAAGAGGGGCCAGCCTGCAGGTAAAGCACAAGGTGCACAACTCACACCTCAGCTCTCCAAGCCCTTGGCCTTTAGCGCTGCTTTGCGCACACAAATCCCCGTTTGCTTCTCCAGGGAGCCGAGACACCCACTGAAGATCAATGGCCAGAGTCCAAGGGATCGCTCCCTCCTGTCCAAGGCCAAGGGCACAGACTGGAGCAGGCCCTGCTGCAGGTGACACACTAGTGGCCGAGCTGGCGGTCGTCGTAGGTGCTGTATCTCTTGACGTGGATGCGGCGCACGCGGTCGCGCAGCTCGAAGCCCTCGTCGTCCTCGCTGTGCGAGGCCTGGCTCCGGCTGCGGCTCGTGGCCTCCAGCAGGGAGTTATCCGGGACACGGGGGGTCTCATACAGCAGGACATTTAGCGTCTCCTCATAAATCCGTGCCTCAGGGAACTCCACCTGCAAAAGACAGCACATGTCCTGCTCCTGATCCATCCAGGATAATGACTGGAACACACACCCACACGTGAAAAGGTACTGAGCCATAAACCAACACATTATAAAGAGAGTAAAACAACTGTAAATGAACAAAACAGACAAATTCCTGGTAGAGGGTTACTTGCACCACCAGGTCACCTCCCTCGCCTGTTCTTTTAGGTTGTTCTAGATGGCAATACACTATCTCTGCTTCTTAACATCGGGCCCTGGTAACCTCAGCGGCACCACTGCAAATTAGAAGTTAACTCCTGAAGTTAGAGAAACTCTGCAGACTCACCGTGCTACTCATGACCATTTCTAATCCCTAACACAGGCGGGTGGAGCTCCATTACCTTGGTTTGCTTCTTCTCCGTGGCGTACACGATGGAGGTGCAGCAGACCTCGGCCAGCTTGCGGCCCTGCCCATAGAAGGACCAGCAGCAGATCTCGTCCCCGATCACGTCCTTGATGAACAGCACTCTGCCGTTGAACCGCAGCGACAGCTTGTCAAACAGCTCAATGTTCTTCAGCAAGTTGTCATCCGAGTTACTGAAACACAGCAACAAAAGCAGGAACGGGGTTTTTCAAGCAGCCATCTCTGCCTGTTCCACCCGCTTTCAGCACTGATCCAACTGCAGAATACAAATAAGTAGTGACTCATTGCCGCATGCTGCCAAGAAAAGAGGGGTAATAGCCCATTTCAGATACAAATACACTGCTCTGACCCATGAGCAAACACACTAGCCTTTAGAGGTCAACTTATACAATTAATAAGGACAGCACAATGTCCCAAACCATTAAATCAACTATCCACACTCAAGATAATCAAACCCCATTTCGCTGCAGCTCTCTGGCTTGATGACAGCAAAAGTCCAGAGTCGGTGTGTGCTGGGAGGGCCACGTGCTCTGCACCCTGCACACCAAAGACACATGGCCAGGGTGAATACATTATTTAGGAAACTAAGTTTTACTGACAGACAGGCAATCTAAGGCCTTAATTACTTTTCAAAGCAAGATACAATCGTCAAAACCCAAAACAAACCAAAAGAAGCCAAGTTAGGCCATCCATCACCATCTTCCACTCCCATAGTCAATGAGGAACTTTCCCACTAAAGTGGGGGAAAAAAGAGGGACATACCTGGTGTAGGAGTATTTATTGTTGCTTCTGTTATAAAGCAGTTTAACAACAGGCTGTTGGGAGTGAGAGAAAAGCAGAAAAGGTAAGTTCTGTGTTTGAATACATTTAGCATAAATCCACAGTTGATAAGAGCAGTTACTTTCATTGATGATTCTATCAGTCTCTCCTCTTCTTTCGGAGAGGTGATAATAGGGATGCTGCAGACAGGCTCATACAAGTCTTTCTTGTCCTGTTTTAAAGGAAGAAGAAAGAGAGGAAAATGAGAGAGATAAATGCTAAAGCTGACACTGCTGCTGCTGCCTCCTTCAGCCCCTCCAGCCATGTTCCCAAACGCTGTGATGCACAGGAAAAGCTCTGGGTTGCTACAGTAACCACACAGCTTACCTCGATCTTCAACCCAGAATCACAGCAGACATTTCTTATCCCCAGAAGGCAGCAGTAATTGAAATATTGGGATGCAGATGGATGCCCTCAGCTATAGCGAGGACAAGGTCTAGTCATATTTGGTTTAAGTGGGTTTATTATTCCATCCTTTCTTGAAGAAAAGGATAGAAGGAGTTTGCAGTATTTTTAATCAACTCAAACCACTGCATAGAAGAGCATCAGCCACTGTGAACAGAACACTTGGCAGAACAGGACGTCACCAACACGAGTCAGCCCTCGGGACACAGAGCAACAACCAGGTGTGGGCAGCACAGGCCGTGTCCCCAGATCCCTTGGGCAGCACAGGCCGTGTCCCCAGATCCCTCACTATCTATTTACTAAATAATATTTTAAAATACCTTGTACGCCTCAGACTTGGTCCCATCTCTAAGGCCATGAAATAATCTCTCAAGCTGCCTTAAGTAAATTTTATAAGCAAAACATACATGAAACACTTCACAGGCTACTTCTGTTCTTACCTGCAGGGCTGCTTGGCACATGTCCACTAAGCCCTGGATGAGATAGTACTTGGCTTCTGCCATCAACTCTTTGATCTCCTGCCTGTGTTTGGGAAGTGCAATGGTGTCATCTCTGAGATAGTTTAAAATTGTTCCGAAGTGCTTCCCACAACGGTCTATAAGGATCCAGCCTGAAAAATAACCAACACATTTCAGTCACCTCAACACTAGAGGCCAGAAAAAGCTCCCTGGAGAGGTTAAACAACGCTGAGGTTTCCTGAAACTGCTCAGGACACTTCTCCCATTTCACCCAGTGGAAGTCTCTACTGACTTTGAGCCAACTGAAGCTGGTTCCAGAACAGAACCTGACAGCGGAGCCCCCTTTGGTACTGCCCAGATGTTCCCACTACTTTCCAGCACCCCAAAAACAAAGCCCTAAGCTAAGAACACTCAGCTTCCAGCACAACACACTGAGATTGCTGCAGGAACCCAGCTGCAGGGCTACCCTTTGATGCTGGGCAGTCAGAAACTTCTGAGAGCCAATGAAGGACTGGCAGAGAGAATTCCCCAATGTTTGCAACAAGTAGACTTGGGTACGTTCTGTGGCCTAACAAGAAGGATTTGGCAGTTCTCCAAACACATCTTCTGCTGCTGTTTGGAGTTAAAGAGAGAGAAGTGTTCTGAAGATGCTAAAAGGCAGACCAGCCCAGAAAACCCAGTGTGGGGGAAAAGCTGTTCTAGTCCCCAAACAGGGGCAAAGAACAGGACAGACAGATCAGGAGGAAGCACAGAGGGGATGAGGCAGAGGAAACAGTAGCAAACGGACAAATTCTTGCAATTTTACAAAATCCCTGAAGTCACATTCCCTAAGGAAACAGGATGTGTGATTGCTGCCAAACAATAGCAGTGTAGGATGCACACAGGCACAAGGCTTAGTTCAGTGCCAAACCCTTTCCCATAATGTGGAAGGCAGGAAAAAAGGTGTTATTTTGGAATCTAGGTACAGAAAACAACCTAGGAAAGTAAGCTAAACCCCTGCTGGACTCTCCAGCTGGAGCTATCAGAACATGACCCTGGTTTTTCATTCAGGCTGAGGCTCTTACACAAAACTGCCTGTTCTGCCCTTTATAATGTATCAGAGATTTAAAATATCCTGTGTCCAGCTGGAGGTGACACACTGCCTGACTGATCCCTAAACACCGTCACAGCACCATGAGCCACGACTGAAATATGCTGCTCAGGAGAAGGAAAAAAAAAAATATTTTCAGCTAAGCAAGGCAGGCTATTCTGAGCCTTAAAGCTGAAAACTGCACGTCCCTCCCAACGTGCGCAGTTTGAATAATGCCACTGCTTGATGGGACAGAAATGACAACTCACAGACTGTCTGTTCACAACACCACCAACCTGCTCACCAGCCGTGAGGGCAGGAAAGAGGACCAGTCTTTCCCCAGCTCATTTCGGTAACATAAAACCATATTTCTATAAAGCCAAAGGATTGCTAGCACCAACGGGACTTGGCTGCCTAATGTTCCAAGTTACTTTTGGCATATATTGCTCCCTACATCCTTAATGGAGTACAACCACCACCAAACCCCAGCTGTTTTACAAAACTGTCAACACTAAAAGCCGTTCCCTTACCTTCCTTGTCGGTGAGCACCTCCATCCTGCCGCTGAACATGGCCTTGAGCATGGTGTCGTGCCTGGTGAGCACCTGCACCGTGGTGTAGTACAGGGAGCCCCCGACGTTGAGGCGCACGTATTTGTTCCCCAGGCTGCCACCCTTGAGCCCGCCGGCCTTGGGCTTGTGCCCCGCGGCCGGGCACAGGGCGCTGCCCAGGCACGTGTCCCCCGACATGTCCTTCTGGAGGTAGATGACCACCCTGCAGCGCGTGGGCCGGGCCGGCCCCGCCGTGGTGTCGCGGTCACGCCTCAGCGGGCCAGGATGGCGGGGCAGGGGTCAGCATCACCGCGGGGTCAGCACGGCATCCCACGGCCCCTCCACACACAGACGTGGACGTCACCCTGAGGAAGAGGCACTTCCTAAGGACACGACTACACACATCCTGGCAAAACACAATTTAGCCATTTTTCAGACAATTCATGCAGCCAAGTTATCGCTGCGTCACATTTCTGAGGCACATGAAAAACTCTTCTGACTTCCCGTCATTGTATCTCCAGCCAGCACTGCAAACACCACACAGCACTGCAGGCCAGGCTCAAACGCTGCTGGAATGCAGCTCCCCTCGGTTTCCCAACAGAACCCAACTCTATCTGAGCCCAGCTGAAACATCCTGGAAGAGCTTCCTGCCCCTCCTTCAGCTGGGGTGTGCATCCCCCTGAGCAGGGTTTGTTGACGTTGGTTTGACTTTTAACTGGAGACACAAATGTCTCTTCAAATGCCTCAGCATTGAAAAGATGGATCACAAGGTTCTATTTTCTGGTAAATCCTCTCATTGAAAACTCTCCTTCGTCCATCCTGGAGCCCTGACCAGGGAACAGAGTTTTAACTTGAAAATAAAACAAACAACGCTCCCCACCACGTACACCACTTTGTCATTGATGTCCTGCCTTGCTTTAAACCCTCAAACCCCCCCTTTTCAGAAGAGCGGCGTGTTGGTAACAGCAGCCAGACCGAACCTGTGAGGAGACAGGAATGCGGCCTGTCCGACCGCCCTCCTCAGAGAGTTCCTGGTCAGTTCCGTCCCTTCGGGCAGTTTCGCACCGCTCTGACCGAGGGACGAAGCCAAACACGAGCAGAACCCCCTGCCCAGCCAGCGCAGGCAGGCGCCAACACCAGTCCTGTAAGTGGTCACTGAGGAGCTGTGAGGCCTCTGCTGTAAAAAGCCACGAGACCCTTAATTACCCGCTTCGACACGACCGAAAACTCCCCACATCCCTTCCCGTCCCTTCCTTCCTGCCCCGCGTGGGAGGCAGGACGGGCTGCGGAACAATGGCCCCGCATCGGGACCCGCGCTGGGACCAGCCCCTGCTCAGCACCGCCGGGAAAAGGAGGGACCCGAACGGCTCGGGGGGAACCCGGGGGGAACTCGGGGAGAACGGGAACCCGCCCCCGGCCCACACCCCGGGCAGACGCCCGGCCCCGCGCGGGTCACACGGAGCGGCCCGCGGGCCCTGCCCCGGCCCTACCGCGGCTGCACGGCGAGCACAGCCCGGGCCGCGGCCCCGCGCCGCCC
>VXBT01011961.1:0-157917 GCA_013400235.1 Oriolus oriolus
GCCTGCCGCCGGCACCCCCGAGCGGCTGCACTGGGCCCGGCGCGGCGGCCGCCGTTGGCGCCCGTTGGAGCAGGCGGGCCTGGCCGGACTTGGCCGCACGCGCCTCCGAGAACGCGGGGAGGGCGAGGGGACGGAGCGCGCTGCGCGGCCGCCCCTTCCTCCCTGAACGGCGCTTTCCTGCCCCGACCTGCGGCTCTCCCGCCGCAGGGGCCGCCGGCTTCCCCGGCCCCCGGACGATAAAATGGCCGCAGCAGCGCTGCGCCCCGCAGTACCTCGGGCTCTCCCGCTCCCTCCTCGATCAGCCTGGAGGCAGCAGCTTTTGGGAGACGAGGAGGTGGCTTGGATAAGATGAATGAAGCTAGAGGAGTGCGGGCGTCCATTGCAGAGCGCTGGGGCCCGCCGGCCTCTCACCTCGCTCAAGCTCGGGGAAAAGCTCTTCGTAAGATTCAAAGATTCCTATCAAATCTTAAAATCTTCTGTGGCCTGATCACGGCATATTTAAATCCAAAAGTTGGGTTTTGCAAAATGTACAGCGTTGCCAAGCCAACTAAAGTGAAATTGCAAGTCATGGCCTCAGGTACATTTGACTTTTTAGCATGTAAGATTTTACGTTTTAAAAAGCTTTCCCGTATAGCCGAAATACAAAAAACATGCATCCTTTAAAAACTAGAAGATAGTTTCTGACAGTTTACAGCTGGGGAAAACCAGATACTCCTTTTCTTCATCGGGTTCTGGGATTCTATTGATTCCCCCTTCCCCTCACTTTAGTGCATATTGGGGAATTTTAATGTCAAAGGTACCTAGTTCCTAACAATACTAATCCCTGAAAAGTGAGCTTCCAAAAATGCTTGAACCGAAGAGTTTGTAGACTTAAGTCCTAAATTAGGTAAGTTAAAGTGCCTAGTGCATGTGAAGATTAAAGGCTAGAAAGAGGGAAATTGTTGTTTTCCTTTAAGTCTTCTAAATCTGTTATTTTTATTCCCGAATGTACTGTGTTGATACCAACCATATTCATAAGCCAAGTTTGTTCAAAATACTTTTTAGAGTGCTCAGTTTTTACGCAATCGAGAGGCAAAAAGCAGTGTGGAAGACGACAGGAGATGTCAGACCGCTCCCCATGTGCTACGTCACACCACCAGAGCTAGCAGGCAATTAGAAAGAATCCCAAAAGCTGGAACACTGCTGGCAAACCCACTAATTTCAGTCTTCAAAATCTCCTTAGAAAAAAAGGCTTCCTGAAAGAGAGATCACAAAATATCCTTGTTTCATTACTAATGACATTAACAGGAAACAATTAGGAGAAATGGGTCCCAGCTAATTACAGAGAAACCTGAAAATCATGTGTTCAATAGAAACCTAATAGTTAAAAAAAAAAAAAGGGAAATTTAGAATCTAATTTTCAGAAATACCCTATTGTATCTCAGAAGGACATTGCCTAGTTCGAGGGATTACTGCTGAGGTTACAGCATTACTCCACAAAAACAAATTTTTAATGACAGGTGAGACTAGACTGATCCAGGTCTACACAATTCTACACAATTTTTTTAAAACTAAGGGTTAGGAGTTACGATTATGGATCATTTGAATAAACGATGTACAGTAGTGGACTTACTGATCAAGGTATCAAACTTCAGAGTTTTAGTGAACTGAGGTGCAGTATGGATTAAAATACCCTTTTAAAGTAGAAAGGATAAGGGAATACACTATCAGTGTTAATCTACATGCATGATTGATTTTAGACTTTTTGATTGGTAATTTGACATACACTTTTTTTATGGAAAAGAGCTGCCCAAAATTACATCTCATTGCACTGTTCTTTTTTCCTTTATTTTGACGCTGTTTTAGGATGTGAGAGAATAGAATGTAATCAAAACTCTTACTAATTAAACTTCTGTTAGTAGTCTATTCCTGGCCTTAGAGTGATTTGTTTTTTCATTTGAGTATGAAGTATTTGTGAGGGAATGCAATACTGAGAGCACTCTAGTCTTATAAAATCTTTCCAGATCCTCTTAACTTTGCTTGGAACCAGAGGATTTTCTTCATGTATAAGAAGTAACAGAATGAAGAATGAGAAAGAGAAAATTAGTATTCTCCTTCCTGCTGAGGGAAATCATACAGAATTGACTCAGTTTTCTTTCTCTTCTGAAGGGAAAATTTAGTTATGTTCACAGAATAAGACATGCATCAGGTCATTGCTTCCTGGCCTTTAGCATCCCCTAGAAGCTGACCAGTCCCACTGTGGGTAGTTGACAATCACAGGCCGCAGTGTGAGATCCAGAATTTACAAACACTTGCCTGTGCACAGCTCTCTTGGCACAGCTCTGTGTAGGGTGGAAAGCTGATTACTTCATTAGGCAATGATGAAGAATTTTTGTCTCACCTTAGAAATCTGTTTTTTTCCTTCCCACAATGAAAAAGTTACTATTAATGAATGTGGCTTAGATGATTCAGTACTGAAAATACTTTACAGAAACTGAAAAGTATTTATTTTTTCCTTTGTGTTTCTGATTCTTTCCAGTTACTTCTTGTTTCGTCTATGTTTTTGTAAGGTTAGCCAACAAAATGGGGGCAGCTATTCCCTAGAAACACTAGTTCCTTACTTAAGGAATAAAATGGAATTGGGATTGCAGTTTTGCAGCTTCTGTTGTGTTAGTGTACATTTCTTAGTTTTCTTTACTGGTATATAAACGGTATATAGACATATAAGAGAATTTATAGGCACCTTGAATATTTTTCTGTTATTTACAACCCATGAACCTGCTCTGTAGATTATAAATAACTTTTATTTAACAGTCCCATCTTTCAGGAAGTAAAGGTTCTGGGGTGAAGTTAATTTTCAGTTTTCCATTGTTGTTGTTAGAAATGTTCCTTGAGCATATTAATGAAACACAGTCTGTGTTCTCAGTTTTTAAAAAAGTAACTGTTTTGTTGCTATGCACATGACCTGCTGCCTATTTTTTTTCCTCTGCAAAATCAGATTTTTTTCTTGCACTGCAATATCTTGTTATTAAGGTCATTGCTTTAATTTTAGGGGTTTTCTACCTCATATTATTCCAGGATAGCTGACATACTGTAGGTAGCTCTTC
The DNA here is from genome assembly GCA_013400235.1 of Oriolus oriolus. Taxonomy (NCBI): domain Eukaryota; kingdom Metazoa; phylum Chordata; class Aves; order Passeriformes; family Corvidae; genus Oriolus; species Oriolus oriolus. Next base: position 3,087 of record VXBT01011961.1, read on the forward strand.
AGGAATGTTCCCAAAGGGAAGAGTTCCATTTGTCTGTGTGCTAGGGCTTGCAATTATACATCAGGATGTGGAAAAGCTTTTTGGTTAATTGTGGGACCAAAGATAGATTGTCAAGTAGCCAGCAAATAACTAAGAGCTGCTTAAGATCATTGGGACTTTGTCTAAGTTGTTTTCTTAATTGCTTCCTTGAAGGAGACCTGCTTTTTGACTCTGATCAATTTACCTCAAAACTCAACATTGTGCTGTTGGGAAGCAGCCATAATAAACAAATACTTATCAGGTTTTCTGCTACTGTTATAAACATTTTGAAATTTAAAATGACCATTATTCATTGCTGTGGCTGTTGAAGTATCTTTTGCATTTGGTCATTACTGCATAGAACTATTCAAAGAGAAACAGTTTTGCTTTAAATCTGCAAGCTCTCTTGCTGGACAGTGAGATAAAGCAACTGTGTTGGGCTAAAAAACATAGTGACTAATTAAACATCAAAGTGAGATTTATAGGTATAAAATAGTGTTTAAGGGGTATGTCAACATTGTTATCCATAACATAGCATTAGATACTACTTTTGGAAATAAAGATTTCTTTTTGCAGGGTTGGGCTACATTTGGGAGGTCATTTTTTACAGAGAAAAGAAACTTAAGAGAATTTGTTGCATTGTCCAGAACCATTACATCATTTGCCTCTCCTAAATAGAATAACTATGATCATGAGGAAAAATAAAATGTTATAAAAGAGAATGATTTCAAATATATGCATGAAATGATGCTATAGAAGAAATAGCCAGTTGTAAATCAAATATAAAATATTCTCTTGGAAAAATAGGGGATAATGTTACATATTTTAATTATTCCCTAGTGATGTACATAGGGTAAATGTACATTAAATCTTCGAGGCAAAGATTGATCTCTAACAAAAAACTAAAATGTTGATAGTTTTGTAAGTGTTAAAAGGGGAGCATATAAAAGGCTCAAGAAAAATACATTAGATTTAAGATACATAGAATATACTTTCCAGTGTGTATTAAAACTGTCTAACTCACTTTATTGTATTTTCTATAAGCTTCCTGTAGCAACACTTTTGTTAATCTGAAATAAACTTTTATTTCTCTCTAGTACTTCTATGTGATACTCTGACGGAAATGTTTTTTCCTACAGACTGATGAAATATATTTATTGATTGCATTCCATCTTTCAGATTAGGCAACAGCATAAATTTTTTGTCTTTCAGTATAACTCTTTCATTATTTTACTGATAAGAGCAGAAGTTCTAACATTTAAAGAAGGAAAAATAGAAAATGTTTCATTTGTAATCATATGGCATAACCACAATAGTCTTTCATCTACTTACAAAAAACGTATAAAAATGTATCTACAGCACAAAATGCTAAAATCAAAGACTATGTAATGAGGAAAATAAAACAGTAGAAATTTTTACTACAAGAAAAGTTAAGCATAAATAATAAAAGCAGAGCAAGACTCAGACTATTACTTAAGGCATGTCAGGCATCCAAAAACATCCAGCATACAAAACATACTATGCATTTATGCACAGGGTCAGATCCTGTCTCTAATCTCTTGCTTTTCAAATCAATGGGAAATATGTCTTATGTCAACTTCCAAAGTATGTTTAAACACATTTAATAGATACTGAAACTTCTTTTGTATGAAGTTATACAGAAGTCATTCTCACCATCACACATGGAGAGAAATACAGGTTCTTAATTGCCAGCTAAAAGAACTTGCAGATGGCCTTCCTTTAAAATGGTCTCTTTCCCATTAGAATGGGAAACTGTTTTGTAGCTGAAATCTTTGGAGATCCTTTGTCAATAACCATTAACTTTAAGAACTTTATGTTACTAGAGAAGGCTTATTTAAACAAATGCATGTAATGAACAGAAAATATCTAATTGATATTGTTTCAGCAGCCTCACACCTCTTGGAGGAGGATCACCTTTTTCCTTCCTGTCTATTCCATTCGATGCTTATTTGTCTTGAGCTTTAAGAATATTTGTGCTTCAAAGCAATTAAGGCAATCTTTTAGCAAAAGTTGTTACATGTTTTAAATGGGAAACTTTTAAATATATTGGAATCATGTTTCTAAAAATAAACTATGCCAAGGGCTCATAAAATGGCAAATATTAACCTGTACATGTACAGGCAAAAATACATTCCAAAGCAAAGAAAAAGGTCAAATTTCCCTACCTGTGAACATGACCCATGGGTTTGTAGGAATCATAATGAAAGCAGAGGTAAAAAAATCACAACATCCTCCCTGTTCTCAGTTTGCATGACTTACTCCCCTACTGCTCATGCTGCTGGTGAAGACACCAAGTTTGTTCGTTGCAAATTCCCCTTCTAATCAGAAGAGCTTCTGAAACCTCTTTCTTCATGTACATAGGAGATCAGAGATCTGGACTATGATGGTGGATGTGATCCTGTCAGTGCACTGTACTGGTTAAGTACTGTAGTGTGCTCTGTCTCATCTGGGAAGCGGAGCCAGTGAAAGTGTACTTAGCAATAACCAATAATAGAATCCACATAATACAGGATTTGAAAGAGGTAAAGGGATAATTTAATTTGTCCTTCTGCCTAGAGTTACGACTAAAAATGTCACTAGTATATGCCCTTAGAAGTCTCAGTTTAAGACTGATCTTCAGTCTCCATAGATCATATACTAGAATGGGGGGGTGTCCATATTAACCTAAACAATCTTTTTTAGAAATAGGTTTCTTCTACTTCAGTTAGAATTCAATGTGCCCTTTTTAGCAACCTCTCTATACTGAGATTTGCTGTTGTATATCACAGCCTTTTCTCTTCTACAGGTTCTTCAGTCTTCTTTCATTTATTATTTTCAGTCTCCCTGGAGTCTCTTTAACGTCTGTATTTAAAGGTGGGGCATCCAAAACAGAATGCAGTACCAATGTAGCTCTCTCCAAACCTGAATAAAGTGAATAAAGTGGAATGACTGTCTTCTACTTCTGACATAATGCAATTCCTTCAATATATCCTAAAATTTTTGTCAGCAAAACCACAGATCATGGTCAATCTGTAATCCAGTATAAATCCTCAGTGCTTTTCTGTAGTGTTGTTCCCTAGCAGCTGTATCTCAATTTGTATTACTTCGTTTGATTTCGCCATCTAAAGTGTCTGATTTTCTGTTTCTTTGCTGCGTATCATCTTGCTGGTTTAGGTAATTTCTTTTAATTCTAATCCAGTCCTTAACCCCTCATTAGGTGTTTTCAGCACTTGTGGTCTGGCAGTGAAAATAATAGTAGAATTACAGCTAGCGTAAACTTGTGTCGGATAAGCTAGTGAGGGATCAAGTGCCTCTCTCAGACTGTCAGGGAAGCACACTGAGAGTGCATTTTTCCAGCCTGTTTCTTGGTTCAGTTTTCAGGAGTCATGCACAACAGTGGTTAATATCTTACTGGAGTCAGTGTCACCTGCTTTCTCTCCGTATTGATCCTGCATGCCAGTTATTCCAATGAAGAGCTGTAGCGTGACATCAGAGCTTTTCAGTGATTCTCAGGAGACTGGAGTGCAAGTCCCAGAGATCTGCAAGAAGACATTCATATCTGTGTAGAAGTCCCGATCTTCTCAGTCTTTTTCCTTAAGATGAGAATGGCCTTCTGAGACATTATTTCTCTCTGTTAGAAGGATGTGGATGTCCACTACTATTTTTGAAGATGTCATTACATTCTTTAATGGAGTTACATCATAACACCACCAGTTCACATGAAATACTGTTATACGTGCATTAATTGTCAAATGCCAGAAGTTGTGCTTGGATGGCTCAGACAAGATGAAGTTTTCTGCAGAATGATACAGATAACACAATTAGCCCCTGTATAAACCATGTGAAATAAGATGTAAGAAATATTCGCGGCATAGAGTGTGGCCCTGGTGGAGTCTGTAGAGAACCTTGATTGATGTAAGCAATATGAGCCCTGAGACAGAGGAGGTTAAAGAAATTAAAGAGTTACCTTGTGTGCTGAAAGTTATACTGTACAAGGACATGTTAGTAAGAGGGGATGTTCTAACTCACAGTGACTTGTGAGATCTGTGGTATTTGTTAACAAGCTGTACCAATTTGTAAAATGGCCTACCACAAGCATTTGTTTTAACTTTAAAGATTCTCCGAGTCTTTACGCTCTTTGATAAATGACAATGTCAGTCATTATGTGTCTGTCTTTGATTCATTCCAGGTGTGTATAATCCTTATCATTAGCTGCATGTATAAAAACAAGATGAATCTGGTTGCCATTGGTGTATTATTCGTAATGGGTACCATTAGGTCGTGTTCTTCTTCAAGGAGATGTAGCTGTTAAAAGTCAGAGGCCAAGAAGCTAAGAGATAGTTGGGGTCAGAGAATGGCTGTTACCACTGAGAGTCCTGTCACAAATTGTTGGAGCCCCCTATAATAATGCAGTCATTCACATTAAAATATCAGTAGTATTGCTGTTGGTTTCATCAAAAGCTAAGGGGATCTTAACTACTATGAGTATAACTGTTATGTGACTGGCTTGCAGACTTTTACAGGAGTGGTTAATGCTGTGTTTGGTGTCATTGTCCTTTTTATGCTAAAAATGCTTGAGAGTTGCTTCAGTAGGTATTTGTCTTTTCTAGGAGCCTGAGGTCCACATCAGCCTGCAAACATATTGCAAACATATGTAAGCATATTCCTTACACTGTTTAGTGCTCAGAAGAAAGATAATGTTCCTTTTAATATTATGGAGACATTAATCTCTATTTCTTTTTGAGAAAACCCTGTAACTTGTGATTAAATTTGCTTACTTTAATATATGGAATTCTGTAAATTTGTGTGTAAATTACCTAGATCACAAGCAGTGTTTTCTTTATTTTCAAACAAAATAAAGATAGAAAAACTAAACCATTTCCATTAGTTTGAAGATATATGTACTTTGACCTAGGGTCTATGGTTGCTAAAACAGTGTGAAACTTTTAACAGACTGTTTAAATTATGGTTACCATATGAGGACATTTAAAGTGGAGCTGACCTATTATTAATGTCTGTACTGTTTGCTGCCTGGTAGTATAGAAGTTAACTGTATTGGTTTTCAGCATAGAAAAGTTTTAAAGTGCTGTATCAGTTTTCATCATAAAAATTCCAGACTCTGTACCACCCATAAAGATGAATAAAGATTGTAATCATTCTAGGGAAAATTCAGCAAGTTAAATATAATCTTCTTAAGAATAGATAATATAATTTAAAGAAAGGAAAATTAAATCTTATTCGTTACCCACAACTAGTTTTACCAGAGGAAAATCATCACTGAAATCATCATCATCATGACACTTGAAATGTCCTGTGAAGAAATTCAGTGTTGTAGAATGTTTCTTATTGCATGAAATGTTGTTGTTTTCATATAGCAGAAGGTTTTAAGATACCTTAGAACAATATATATGCTATCTATTCTCATTTGTAGCATAGATTAACAATATTTTCATAATTTGGGGGTATTTTGAGTTATATTACTGTCCTAATTCATTTATTTTACAGCAGCCTGTCAGCTACCATTTTCTCCTCCCCAACACACAGACTCAGCCTTGTTTTCAGAATCTATCCACTTTTCTCCCTGTGGCTCCTGCACTAAATGCAATCCTTCAACTTCTGTCATTGCTCCTTCTTCCCTTCCCTCACTCTCCCCTAAAATCCTTTCCTCTGGCTCTTTCCTTTTATTCAGTTTATGTTTTCAGCTTCTTTCCACCTAATCTCTCCATACCAAAATCCCTCCCATGCTTCCAGCAGAGACTTCTCCAACCGGTTTCTCCCACAATTGCCACCTCATTCCTGCCTTTTGTTGTGGTTCCCTCCCACTGCTGCTTCTGCTATATCAGTTTGTTAGGATCCGTGATCCATATTCAGTAATGGAGGATAGTGTTATCTGCAATTTAGCTAGACGAGTAGAAAGAAAATCTTGTCCTTATTTCTTGAGAATATTTTCCTCAATGCCATGACTCGGTTTGGTAATAAAACACATTCTTCTCTTATGTATTACCTAACACATGTAATTCTGTTTTTAAAAATGTTGCATACATACATGTAAGACTGAAACAGCATGCAAAACAAATTTCATACTCAGTGCAAAGAAGCTCAACCAAAACATAATTAATGCAACACAATGTTTGAGATTTTAAGCCAACAAAAGCCAGACCATTTAGAGCTAAGGTTCCCATAGCAACCTTATTCTGTCTCCTCCTGTGTCTGTGTGATAGGGTCTTTTTTTTACATGACCACATATTGCTAGAGAATGGTCTGTATTATTCCATAAATAGAACATCAGTTTAATAGGTGAGTTAACTGCACAAGGTTTTGTCAAATTCTGTGTCTTCAAAGGAAGTTGTATCATTGTGGCTTGAAGAGCTACTGAACATATATAAATACTAGAAAAAAAAATTATGTAATTTGCAGCGTTATTACAACATCATTAACATAAATCCTGCCTGCAAGTGAATTTTTGGCATGGTTTTAGTTTCCCAGTTATCTATTTTCCTGTGTATAATGGCTAAATAATTATGGGAAGAAAATTGTTGATATTTCTTTAAAAATAACAAAGGAGACTCCTTAATTATAAGTGATTATATTTCAGAGTAGGCAGCTACATAGAAGCATGTGGGAATTCAAAAGGGGCAGACTTCAGGGCCTGAAATCATTGCATTTAACCGTAATCACTTTAAAAAGGGGGCCAAAGTTATATATACACCTTGCAATTTCTCTACAATTTAGGGAGGTTGAAGAGCATCTCCAAATGATGGTTCAGCCCTCCTGAGATGTGATGTGCCCTCTGCCGGTCTTACTCTACTGACTATACAGTACGCCTGGAGAAACCAGTCAAGATTCCTTCCTTGCCTAATTTGTTGCTTCAAGTAGGACAAATCCAAGCTGTGTTGTCCAACAAAAAGTTGTGAGATTTTCAGATAATGCTGAGTATCTAATGTGTCTTTATGGGTTAGATCCAGGAGTCTCCCAAGACTACACTGATACCAATGTCTAAATCAATGATTTCACATTCACTTGATAATACAGTTATGTTCTGGATTAGATGACACAGACCAGCTCTTTTGAGCAGATACAAAACAGTACTTTGATTATTCAGGGTTTGCATTGACTGTCAAAAGATGAATTATACGTTATTTGACCTAGTAATGAAGTGATGCAGACAATAGTACCTGTTTCATATATAAAGACTGTTGGAAGAACTTAACTTCATGTATGTGTGTATTTGAACCAGCAGAAATAGTTAATATTGATTTGACTCTACATTCTTCAGCTGTGACATTTTTGTTGCAGGACTGTTTCAGAGAACATAGAAATATATTTTTACAGGCATTGGATAAGGTTCCTCAGCACCCAACTCTTGACTTTTGATTTCTACTCTGGATGCTGGGTCAGACACTGCAGCTCAAAGGTAATCAAACCCTAAGTTTTTGTTGGATCTGGATCAAGGTGAAAAGTTGAGATCCCTGGTAATTTTTCTGCAGCCTTGAAATGTATGTTTGGAATTGGAAGTGTTCTGTGTGGCACTGATATAAAACTGTGGCAAACCAGATGTCAGTCTGTTAATTTGGAGAGGATTTTCAAACAAGGAATAGCATTGAGAAAAATACTACCAACACAAAAGAGGGAAATGTCATCCATTTCCTCAGTTGGGCTGCAAAATACATCTTTCCATATTCAGTTTCTTTGTGTAAAAGACCTACAAAAAGACCTGGTTAATGTTCTGATGGTTGTTAGAAGCTAAGCAGGTGGATATTGCTGGCATTTAACCACTGTTAGCTCTGAAGAAATCTGACACTCAACAATTAGATGACTGGCAAATCCCTGAAGTATCTGCTTTCCTGTAATGATATATAGACAACAATGAGACAATGTGTCCAAATAAAGGTGGGTAGCAGTCTGAAATATTGAACAGTTCCCCACAGATATAGTAATGAGGAACTATTCAAATAATATCCTCTTTCTCACAGGAATGTTACAAAGCAGTAATCCTACTGTGCTCTGCTGCATTAAACTTTGTTGGAACAAAGTTTACATTTAATCGTAAAATCTTCATTGAAGATAGTAGTGAGAGAAAGTTAAGATTTTTTTCACCCAGACAAAAAAGGAAATGCATGAGATCCTAGGGATCTGAATGCCCAGAATGAGAAGCTTTCATCTAGACGTAATTTGTTAAGGCAAAGTGAGGAAATACCTCAGATGAAAACACAACAAGTAGAAACATAATGGGGAAAAAAGCTTGAGATATGAAGTGTACAAGTGTGTGACTGCTGTTAGAAGTCAAGACGTACATGTTGGAGAGCAGGATGAAATGGTATCTGATGCTATGAACAGGGTAAGCTATCTAACTCCTCATACACCCGGGAATTAGAGTCTTGCAAATTCTCTTAGGCAAATGCAGAAGCAACAGGCATATTTGACCTCCTAACCGGTTTGTCCTCCTGGTTGAAACAGTTCAAAACACTCCGTATAGTGATAACCTGCATGACAAAGTCCACAGCCAACCGCACATTATTTCCTGTTCTAAGACAGGAATAGCTGCAGCTCCTCACTGGGAAGGAGCACCCCACCATCGGCCTCTGCTGGCATGTGAGGAATGCCATTCTCATGGGCTGGCTGTATCCTGAGACAAGAACCTCAGCAGCCCTGAGGGTCCACAGGCAAAAGTTTTGTTTTCTTATGGAGTTTTAGGTTGGTTATATTTTTTAATTTCTTCACACATAGTTACTTACAGGCTCATAGCAGCTGCCTGGAGCAAGTGAATTTTGAAACAGGACAAGGAAACATCTTACAAAAATCACCTGTTTGGAGAGCCTTCTGGTGGGATTTTCTGGAGCAGCTCCAGGTCATGTCCACTCCTGGCAGCTGCCCAACATCACCACAACTGCTGCCTCGGTGCCCACCAGCTCGAGGGGCACAAGAGCCCCGAGCGGGGCATGGCACTGCGTTCCTCCCCTCCTGTAAATGCTGGAAAGTGGGGCCAACCCTCAGAGAAGGGTTCTGGCATTGCTCTGCTCTGGCTGCTACTCGTTGGTGGAAAAGGGGGAGGAAAGATGGAAAGATCTTTGGCCAAGTGCAAAAGTGTGTTTGTGACTGTCTAATGACTGAGGTTACTGCTATGGTTAAATATAGACACTGTGCTACTGGTTGCCATGTTACTTGAAGAGAGCAGTTTGCAAATCTAGAGAGCATAAGCATTATTTTCAGTTGAAAACTCAAGCCTTTTCTTTTTTTCTTAGGCAGCTGGTCAAACCGTTCTTATTTTGCTCAAGCAATTTGTTATGAACTTCATAAGCATCAACATTTCCCTACCATTATTCATCGTGTAGGATATTTATAATCATTGGTCATAGCACTTAGATTACTATAAATAAGTATATTAGGCTCCCAACACTTAGGCTGAGATATGTATATGATACTAGTATTGCAAACAACAAATGCAATATTTCAATTTCTGTAAAACAGTAGTAACCCGTAAACAAAAACTGTACCAAAGAGTATTTTAAATTATCCATAACTTATATGTACCTGTAAGAAGATGTACTACCAAGGGTAAGTGCAAAGAGATAGTTAGCTTTATTGTCATCATTTGCTTGTCTTAGGCCATGAAGATGTTTTTGATGCTTTTACACTCCAGGTGTACAAGCTGCAGGGCATTAGCAAGCCATAATGCCATGGGAAGTGTTAATGTGTTAGATACCACAGAACTGTTTTGGAACAATGTAATGGCTTTCTGGTAGAGATCTCTTTGGTCTAAGCGATAACCACCACTTCTCCTTAGATGAAGTCAGAAACTGGCAACCTGTGTTGCAGAGGTAAAAGTTTGTGGATGCATATCTACAGCAGAGGTTAGGATTAGTTTGCTAGAGATCAACCATCAGTGATTGTCTGAGGCATGCCTACTTCTTAACTAGACCTTCTGGTGCAGTAATTACTATTCTGTTTGTAACAATGATGTAGCTCTTAAATAAGTTGTTTTCTCATTGATCCAAACACTAAATATTAGCGATGAGGTATCAGTGCTGTAAGGTAAATGAGCCTGGCGCCATGAGATCAGTTAACACTTAGAATACTATTACTAAGAAAGCTCGGAACCAGCAGTCAGCAGGGAAGTAATTCTTGCTCGATTTTACATTGATCACTAGTACCAAATATTGAAAGAAGTTGGTAGAGGTAATTCATTCAAGTTTCAGGCAGAAGTGGTTGAATGCAACAATTCTTTCTATGGTGGGTGCAAGGAGTCAGTAGACCCTGAACTGGGAGAGGAAAGATAATAAGAATGAGAATACATGCGAGAGAACCAAGAGATCCAAATAAAGCTTTTAAGTCCTTCACCAGGACCAGTTAGTGAATGTTTTGGAGAACTGGACAATTTATTTGGGCAATTAAAGATGAAGTCAGAAAATTAGTGCTTGATCTTACTCTATGTTTTAGGAGACAGCTGCATAATACAGATAATACTGACTGATGTTTGTAAAATGTGTGGATGAAGCCAGCTATTATTAAGAAGAAAATATCTCACATGTATGTAATCTCAAAATATTTATCCTTAGAAGTAAGAATTCTCCTATTAATTCTATTACACAAATAAGTGTGTTATAGCTAGCTGGCCCCTGAGAAGTCAGTCTTTGAACTATTCACAGCTTCTAATGCCTTAAAATTCTCCTAAAAATTAAGAAATACAGTTACCTTCACTTAAAGAAACAAAAGCACAAATGGGATTTGTCTTTCATGTTTTTAGATGAATGTAGAACTGCAGTCTACATCCAAGCAAGAGCTCTGTCATTCTTTTATGTTTAATGGAGAGAAATAAGCACTTCTAAGGTATGACTCATTTGAGATATATTTAGCCATCTGCTTTAGAATAAGATTAATTGCTTCCTTAAATCTCCTGTTTCTTCTCATTTTCTATAAAGGGTATCTAGATGTCTAGCTCAGATGTAGATCTCTGTAGTGTAGGAGTCCCTATTTGAATAGATGAATTGTATCCTGACAGACTTAGCAGAAAATACAGGCTGGCTATCTGAGTTCCTGAATCACACATAAATCCCTACTCTTAAAGAAGAAAATACTGCATAATGTTAGATTTCTGTGCCCTCTGCAATTGTCTCAAGATTAATTTAAATTTTTATTCCTTTCCTCACTGATTTTTCTGGGCAGCTGTAGAAATGAGGCCTACTGCCATGACACATGCCTTGAGATATATGAAGGGATTACTGTGGGTGTGATGGCCTTCTGATGGGTTGACAGGTTATCAGCCTGAGGCCTAATGACCCTTATCACTGCAATGGAAGAGGGAGTGATACTAACCTGTCACAAATACACTCTTGGGCAAAACACAGCCTGTGTAATCTCTTTTTGTAACTATTTTACATATCAATAGTCTTGCCCTCCCTTCCCATCTATGATGGCAGTGACAAGATATTTGACTACAGAAGTCTCACCTCCACTTCTCCCAAAAGTGTAAATTGGCATTTGAAATCCTCCATGCCAGAGGATGAAAATATGATCACATTGCAGACAACTTGATGGGCTTGCTCCTCTCTCTTTCCCAAAGCACTGATGCCTCTTTGTCAAAATTTGCACCTCTGACTATGTGGGAGTATACTCCTGAGCGCTTGTACATAGCACGATACACTTATATTTTGTAGATCTGGTAAACCTGTCACCAGCAATCTCAGTTATAATAATAAATTAAGTTTAGCTACACCCAAACACCTTCAATCTTCCAGGACTAGCTGGAAATCAAGGGGATTTATTTTCTGCCATATTTCTGTACTCTTAATGCAACAACATGTTGTCCCCTAAGGCTTTTAGACCCTGATTAATGTTCAGAATATGCCTAAACTGTCAGGCTGTGATTAGACAGAGTCTTTCTGTGCCACCTCACACCGAAAGTATTCTGTGCCAGCTGAGAGGCACTGTGCCTCCAGGGCCTACCTTGGCCAAATAACCATGCCGCTGAGCAGCCTGGTTAGCCCTGGCATGGCACGACCTTTACTGCACTCACACATCCCTTGATCAGCATAGAACATACGTACAGGGGGCCCATCCAAAATAACCACATAGGCAGAGCTGCATTACACTTCCATGTGTTTTTTTGCAGAGCAGCTGCTCAATCTGGTGCTCACCTGATCAGTATTATGAATGTATAATAGGGTAGATCATTGCATATAAGTAAAATAGAGAAGGTAGAATGATGTGGAGGCCACTGGGCCTGTTGACAGAAGTACCATGATGGTCCCCTGGAGGGAAGGACCCTGAGTGGCACCTCCAGGTTAGGGTGACCAAAAAGGCCTCTCCCAGGATACCTTGTGTCATTATGTCAATCTACCCCAGCTCTGTTTCTCCAGTTGGCCTGTTGGTCTCTCCGCCCCTTTTTACCTTATCTAGAAGGTTTTCCCTTCTCTGTTGGCCCTTGCCCCTCGTCATTCCCTCAGAGTTCCCCTTTAGCTCCCGTACCCCAGTCCCGCCTGTGTACCGCCCCCGTGCTCTCAGAGTTTTGGCACCTGGTGCTCTCTCTGCCCCCACCGGCCCCATGTACAAACATGGACCTGCCCACATGCTCTTCCTTCTGTTTTGGTCCCTGGGACCCTTCATCTGCATGGCTGGAATAAACCTCTCCCTTGGAACCCCATACGAAGACCCTTCCTGGCTCTTTGTCGTCAACTCCTTTATGTTGTCCAGCGTGCCTGTGCGTGTAAGGTAGCGGCCTCCCTGGAAATGCTTTCAGGGGGTTGCGGCAAATTACCATCAGCCACCGCAACACAATGATGCCTTGGAATTGGTGAATTTTTAAAGCTATTCATTCTTTCTCCTGTGTGAGCTGATTGAATACACAACTCTAAAGAAAAGAACGTCCAGCTTTCTAGATAGGAAGAACCAAAATTTGATATTACACTGGTGTGTGTAACAAGGACCTAACGACCTATTTTTAAACTTGCAATCAGACTAATTAAGATTAGGACGTGTCCTATAGTGGGCAAAGATATTATGTAGAGTCATTGGGGTATAATAAGACTGAAATTCTCCACTGAGAATTGGCTTTTACAAAAATGATGTGTTAATCTCCTCAGGAATTTCAAGTGACAGCTACACCTCATGCAGTCTGCATCTACAATCATTGCATCCACAGTATCATTCTGCTTTTTTATTAGCTTCATCACTTACTGCAGAAACAGCTATATGACATTTTCCCTTAACTGTTATCTCCTGAGAACAGGGAACTTAGACTAAATTCTTTCTTATCCTGCCTCATATAGATATAATTTGACTTGTGGAAGCAGCACCTTTAATCAATTTTAGTTAGGACTTCTCTCTTTTGTCATCTCTGGAATGAAAATTTTTCAACTCATGAAAATGTGTTGTTATGACAATGTTTTATAATGCTGACCTATGCATTTGAAGAATATAAATACAAAATTTTAGGCAAACATAAAAATTTATAGTGTACTTGTCTGTGCTTCAGAGTAAAGTGGAAGACTGTCCTTCCACAAGATGTTCACAAAGTAAATGAAAGGATTGTGTTCGTTTGATTTGTCATTCCCATGTAAAGTTGAAACTGAAGAATGACCCTTCAAGTTTTTGAGGGAGTGTTCTAATTAGTGAGCTGAAGAACAGCTCCTAAATATGTCGATAGTTAGGCAGTCTTGGCTTTCTAAACTATGGATGTACAGTAATAAAAGAGCAAAGCTCCTTAAAATCTACTTTGTCATGTTTTCAAATCATGCTTTTAGAACTCTCGTTTTAGGCAGATGAATTGCAGTTCAAAATATTTCTTTTTTATGAAGCTAGTCTTGTCCAGATTGTGCTATTAACATACAACAAAAAATCCCCCATCTTCACAGTCTTTATCTGAAAAATAGGCTAAACTAACCATGCAAGTGTGTATGAACATTTCACTCTTGAGAAGAATTTACAAATCTTGTAGAATTCCCTGTCATATCAGTGAACTCTGTGACACAAGGGACCACAGTATTAGGATAAAAGTAGCCAAATTGATATAAGGCAGCAGGAGGTAAAGCTGTGTTTGGTGACAAACCTCTTCTATGCCTGGCATTTAGAGGATGTGTTATGATGGACTTTTAGCAGGCTGTGTTTAGTCATGCTGTATTTTCACAGTAGCATCAAGAAGCTTTGAGATAGCCGGATAACCTTGATTCGAATTTCACCTGCTGAACTCTTGATTAAAATTTTAGTGGGAGGACTCCGGATTTTACTAATCCAGCAAACTCTGTTAGTCTGCCACAAGGGGGCAGATTAGTGCTGTTGAACTCTATGACTTTTCCCCCGCAGTCAGCAGTACCAGTCAGCAACCCCAAGAGACTGTTCAGACTCATCACTTGGGAATTCTTAAAATACGTTGTGATTTCCTTATCAGTATTGAATTATAAGGGATTTATTCAAATATTTCAGTTACAAAATGAATGCTCATTCTGGGGGAATTGTGTTTGTGACTTTTTAATGCAAGAAATGAAATTAAACAGTATGTAGTAATGCATTTTCCATTCTACTCACTACTCACACACTGTTCAGTCAACCACTGCGAATTATTAGCTACTGCCACTTTTATAACTTTTATAACTTAAAAAGGCAAATGAGAAAGATTTAATTAATTAAAGCTTGTTTTCAAAACTTGTAACTCACAGTTTCTGGTAATTGTGTTAATACTATGTAGTACCCTTTAAAAATGAAATTTATTTATGAAGATAAATGAAACCAGTAGAAATGTAGTTCCATAAATAAACCTCTTTCTTAAAAAAATATATCTTTATTGTCTCTTTTAACCTTGTTATTGAATTCAAAGTAGCACCATCAAAAATTATTTATGTTAGAATTAGACCTCACTATGCTACATATTACTGAAAAAGGAATAGTGCTCCAGCTTACAGATTTGGCAAGATAAGTCTGTGCTCAAGACCTTAAACACTTAGTACATGCTAGTGTCTAAGTCAAATGAGCTGTTAAAGGACTCCCAAAGTTTGACCTAGAAAATAAACAACAAAAATTTGCTTTGTATACTAGAGAAAACCAGTAATAATTTCATTATTTTACTGCACACTGTAAACAGAAAAAAATATGTATTTCTGTTAAAATTCTGTTGTAGCATTAGACTATTTTCTGTGCTGAGAAGTTTTAGACTGAACTTGCACTGTAGTACTTTGTTTGAGCAAGCATTTTAAAACATATTTGTGTTCTAAAGTGTACCTCATTTTGAATACATATGATTCTAGGAAAATAAGTGTATAAATAATAAATCAATAAATTAAGGAGCTGCTAAAAGGATAAAGATAAAAGCATTTTCCACTTCTAACCACATGTAACAGAATCGCTACCAGTCCTGCTGAAAAGCAAATAAATGAGACATGATGAATTAAAGTACATCTAACTGCACTTCAGGGATGAATTTCATCAAAGTACTCTGTCTTCTAGACCTCAATATGGAGGTTAGACTATACAGACAGAATCTTCTATCTGCAAAACTCTTAACAAGCAGGTACAGTTTTAAGCACTTGGCTCTTAAGCATGTGCAAAATGAGATCATTCAGAAGGTTATAGTTTGATAATAAATAGTGGCTTTACACTGTAAAAGCAACCCATCTTCAGAAGTATCAGGTCTCCTATGTAAGACAAGATGAATAAAAAAGAATCTTATTTTTAGCAGATTTGCAATTAATCTTTACAAGAGGATGGCAAGATTTTTTTTTTTTTTGAAGTAAAACATCTCAAACCAAATGAAAAAAACCTGAGTCTGAAATTGACATCACAAGTAGAAAATGTCAGCTCAGATGTTTCAGGTATGAGAAAGCATAGGAAATAGAGTCTAGCTGATAATTTCACATTATATAAATATATATATATGTGTGTGTGTGTGTGTGTGTGTAAAATATATAGATGTAGTGATAAAAACTCTGTCAAAGGTAATGGCATTTGATTAAAATATTTGCCATATTAAATTCTGATGACAAATTCAAACACAAATTGTTTAAATGGGATTATATATCTTCATCTATGTAAATACACATCTTCAAATGTCTGGATTTGGTAGAAATGAGTGAATGCCAAAGATCTCTTTTCTCAGGCTGCAGGTCATACGTATGTGGGATGAAGTACAGAGTGGTGATTGTGCTAAGATCAAGTGAAAGGCATTACAAAGCCTTATTGTTGAAATTTATGCTTTATTTTTAAAAGAGCAAGATGTCAACTTGCCTTTTTCTTCTTAAAAACAGCCTTATTTACACTTCCATAATTGTTATGTATACTTCTGGTATTTTTGAGAGCCCCATGGTAATAGTTAATGAGAGAAACAGAAATGTATTTATTGTGCCAAATATTTATTCCATGCTGCCATTACTCCTACTTGTAAATCTGTTGTGCACTGACCTTATTCATTGTGTCCAGGACATTATGTAAGGGAAAAATGTGCATAATGTTGTTGTGGACAGTACATCCCACACTTAAACAGAATCAAAGTACTCTTTAAGATATTTTCTAGAATCTAACCAAGGATACAGACCAGATGGCAAACATTCAGCACACTGTGTTTGCAAATTTCAGTGCGCCCTTTAAAATCTTTCTGGATGCTAACGGGCTTTTTACTTTCTACGCACTTTAAAACTTCATTCAGGATGTCTGCCTGATCTTTTCTATTTGATTTTGTTTTTAGTAACAAAGTAGAATGACCAGAAACTTTTGGAAAACAGTGACAAAAGTGATGGTAAGAAAGTGGGTTTTTTAAATTCAGTTTTATATTATAGTATTTGTAGAATTAAAATGTTGAAAAATTAATTTTGAATCTTAATTCAGTGGAAAAATGGAATCTACTGATTAATAACTTTTCAAATATTGACCTCATATCAAACACAGTATGAAAGAAGACCTGATGTCATTTATAATGTTGTTAAAGGTTATGTTGTTTGACTTGGATTTTTTGACAATATATACTTATATATACATATGCATATATGTAAGGTGCATGATAGTAAGACATTTAGTAAATTTATTAGTTAGAAAAAATAATTTCACTTCTGATTTTTAGGAAGGTACTTTTATCACTGTTTTACAGATTTTGTGGCAAAAGATTATACATTTCTACAAGAAGGCAGAGAGCACACAACTGAATGGGATTTGAATTGATTTGATTTGATTTTGTTTTGTTTCTCTTTCTCAAGAACTATTTTCATATTTTGAATTGTTGTTCCTATATGTTCCCCATCCTGGAAACTGTAATGTGTGTTAAATGCAAATTTAGCAGTTTAAAGTAAACAAAGACTGAAGTCTTCTAGTACCACTAGATGTCATCCTGTAGTCATTGAGGATGTATGGAAAGGAGCAGGCTACTAATAACTCATACAGGTTACGTGAAAATTGGTAGAAAATTGAAATTGGGTGCACCACAACAAATGCTTTTGGTTTGAAGTAGTAATAAAAACATCTCATACAATTTTTAAAGGTATCAGTGTAAGGCCAGGACATAAGATATGTGTGAATATTGGTTTTGTAACAGCATACCAGTAATGGCTAGCATATTAACTCAGACTAACAGTAAATACACACTTAAAATGATCTCTGGGAAATTTAATAATGTTAAAAATGGGGACAGACTATAAACTGCATTGTGAGTGCAATGCAGTCATACAATCTAAGGTTTCTTCTGCAGTGCCACCATTTGTATCCAATCTTGATTTACTGCTACAGATGGGTTTCACTTAAAACCCTGGAGATGAATAACTCCAAAGCCTGACGATGTTCAACACTCATTTCCAGTTAGGAATTTTGCAAATGTTCTCCATGTTTAGAATGAGACTAACTCCTGGAACCAATTATTCATAACCTTTACTGTGCTTGAAATCCAGTCTCAGATCCAAAATTTGCTGCCTCAGTGTATCTCTACCAAGAGTACTGCGGCCCTTGGGACATTTTTTGACAAAGCCTGTTCAGTTTGCTATTTGCTACGGTGGCTTCGTAATGAGAGAAAATATCCATGAGAAGCTACTTTTCCAGTGCTTCTGTTCTGCAGACAATGCCTGTAGCCCAAAGGCTCATCTTGTTAGTAATGGCCCCATTTCTGACCACTTCTCTACAGGCATAGAGCTCTTGCTGATTCACCTTTGTAAATTAAAGCGAATTTAGTTTTTGAATTTCTGTCATGAATTTTGATAAAAATTCAAATTTCACTTATCTGTGAGTCTTCTTTAGACATGTTTTTAGTTAAATTTCATTTAAAAATTTCTTATTTCTTACTTTCATTAAATTTCCTATTGGTAATAGTGCCAGCAGAGAGTGGAGAGTCTTCAGATCTGTTCATGGTAGAAAACCTCAATTTGTGGCACTAGTCTCTTCGAGATGCAGGAGGCTGTCAAAGTTCCTGGGCAGCTTTTTGAGTGAATGCCTGAGTAGTCAAACCCATAAGTGGATCACTACAGGAAGAAGCTTTCTATCCTGTATGCTTTTAATATTTGTCATTAGAATATGTGAGCAGAAGATATGAAAATATATGTAATTTTGAGTTTAATTCTTTTCAGTATTAACCTAATAAATTTTTATTCAAATACAGGTATAATAAATGTAGTTTGTTATTTCACCAGTCACACTCACTCCTTCTACACTGGATAGTATAATAGAATAAGCTTAATATATTATATAATATACTGGGACATATATATATATATATAAAATATAAATATATATACACAAGTGTATTTCATATAGCTTTTCATAGGTAAGAGTGTCTGCTACCACTTTAGGTCTGTCTGAAGTAGTTTCCTTTTCTTTCTTTCTTTCTTTCTTTCTTTCTTTCTTTCTTTCTTTCTTTCTTTCTTTNTCTTTCTTTCTTTCTTTCTTTCTTTCTTTCTTTTTCTTTCTCTTGTGGTTTTATTTGTTTGTTTGTTTTGGGGGTTTTTTGCATACACTGAGTATGATGTAGCATTCCTTATAAAGATCCAATATAAATAATGCTTGAATCAGAGTCATTAAACTTTCCTGAGATAACAAGGATGCATCCAAGAGGTTTTGGTATTTTGTGCTATGCCCTTTCTTATTTATACTGGCTTCAGCTGATATAAGCATGACCACAGAAATAGTTTACATCAGGCTCAAGTTTAAGTAGAAAAGATGGGTTGAAACTTGGAGAAAAACTTTTATCAGCTTAGCTAAGTACATGTCTCTGTTGACCTAGTCAGTAGGTCTCAGTAGTCTTCACTGTCTGTAGCATGATTTTCTGGCTAGACAGAAGAGCTGAAGAAAAAATGAAAAACATAAGGCTGCTTAATGTAATAAAAATGGAGAACAGAAAATTAGCTCTCTAAAATAGCTGTTTGAATGAGAACTTGGGATCTGTGAAGGAGTTGCAGATACCTGGAGAGAGGAGATAGATACCTGGGATCCCAGAGCAACAAGTTAAGATGGGAAGGGTGAGAGTCAAGTAACCTATTTTCAGATGTCATGGGCACCTGATTTAACCTCATGATTTAACTTATGATCAGTGGAGAGAACGAAACACTTCTAGGGAGTAATTTCACCAACTGTATTAGCAGGAGAGAAGCTATGCTTTAGAAGTGCTTGTTTCTCTCAATAGCACAGGGAGACTGGGTAAATAACTCAAAAGCATATTAGTACAACTGAATCCTAGGGTGACCATAATGTACATGGCCTGTGTTATGGATATCATAATATAGTGATGGGGGCTCTCACTTGCAGCTCAAATCAAAGTGTGGGGGAAAGAGCCTCCTTAGCCCTCCTTCCTGTAGAAATTCCTCAAGCCTTGCTTGCAAAACATTTTAAAACTGATACGTGTTTAGTACCAAATCAATCAGGGAGTTTTTAGCTGCTTTATTGACATCTCTTTATGTCTACAACTATATAATATATAGTTATCTCAAGCTCATTGTGGTTGTGTTTTCCTTTCATTTAATGTAAAGTTCATTGGCTGAAGCCCAAAGTCACGAACAATCCCATGAAGTTTTGTTAGACAAGAGTATCTAATCTGAAGTGTTGTCAGGTTTCTCACAGATGCACTCCTTGAATGAAGGGCAGTTTTGGGGTTTCTTTTTCTGAACAGTATTAAAATTAAGTATTTCTGTGTAACCACTATGAGCATCATGAACTAGCCTCAGAGCTGTGGGATAGAGTTTAAGCAACATTTTCATGTTACAATATACTGAAAAGTTGCAATATGAAGTTTGTTAAATTGATGGAGCTAGACAAGTAACAAAAGTTAACCAAGGAAGTGCTGTGCTGTTTTTTTAACAAATAGTGCATTGCTGCTTTAACATGAGGTGTACCACAGCAAGAATCCCTGTGATTCCATGTTTTGCAAAGGTCAGGCAAAGGCTGACCTCATTTTATTGGTAACTGGTAACAGAAGATAAACCTGTTTACGTTCCACAGGAATTAATGTCATGATTGTGGTGAAGGCAAAGAAGAGGAATTTGGGAGGGTTTGCTCATTAGTGATCTTTCTGGGCAGCATTTCAGTGCTCCTTCTTTTCCTTCTATATGCTTCATCTCATCTATTTTTATTTTATTCAAACAGCAATAGAAAACAAAAATTTGTCTTTGTTTCTGAAGTTGTTCTTCATAAATATGGTTTGCTATACCTGTGCTTATGTTGTTGTTGCAAAGAAATTTTGTAATATTTAAAAAATTCTAATTTGTGAAGGCAAGGATGTTGAAGAGTTATTAAAAATATGTCAGACTTATTCTTCTGCCTTCTCTTGAACTTATTTATTCATTGAATAAACCTGAGATGAGATCTGGGACCTCAGAAATATTTACATAAAAGAATAGAGAGATATTGATATTCAGTTCTGTAAATAGGTTTGTAGTTTATATGAACCACTTATTTTTTGACTAGATTTTGTCATTTGTGGATTCTCTCAAAAGTACAGATCATAGTATTTGTGGAGTAACCTATTTTTCCGTACATTCTTGTCATGTATCCAGGAAAAAAAAAAAAAATCCGGGATAGCATTAAAGGACATGCACTAGCTTGGATTAAATAAAAAAGCAGGTAATCAGTGATAACAAAAAAGAGCAACTAAACAGTCAGATGGTATTTTCGAAAGTCCCTCCAGCTTCTGTCCATGACCTGAAGACAGTAGTGGAAGAACTTCTTCCCACAGTGCCTCTGTAAATAAGTGTTCTACTGGTTTTGATGGAGAGAGATCTCAAAGTAAGGGGATACTGCTCCTCACTGGGAAGCTAATCCCTTTTTCTTTAGGATGCAGTGTTTTCCTAGGGGTGACTAGTCTTGCCCATGTCCTTGCCAGCACAGTGGAGGCCTTCTCTGTGCACTCAAGTGCTAATTGTAACTTCAAACTCTAGCCATCCTTTGCCTTGCCTTTCTAGTTTACTACAATCAGCTGCTGGTAACTCTCTTATATTCAGGAGGAAAAATGTGTAGTGGGGAGCTGATGAGGAGCTGCATCCTTTCCTACCATCCTAACAAAACTTCTCACATGTAAATCTCATTTTACACCTATCTCAGTTCCACCTCTGATGATTTGATTTGTGATCAGTAATCTGATTGCCCAGGAGTACTGCATAGATTACCAATTATATTCAAGTCCAGGTTTTCTTTGTCCCATCATCTTTAGGTCTTCCCAGGGTGTGAAAGGCCTGTGATGTGCTGCTGTACCCACTTACTGCTACTCTGACTCAGTGCTGCTGCCTGGTGCACTCCATTATCCCTAAGACCTACCCCAAAAATACAGATCAGCAAATGCAAAATGGTTATTTTCTGTATTTTTTTTCTCTATGTTTTTGTATACTTCCTGAAGGAATGTAGGGAGTATTTCCTATGCAGTTTGAGCACAGTTATTTGGCTGATCCTATGAGTGCCAAGATATACAATGCTTTTATGTGTGGAATCAGATGGAAAGCAAGCTCTCTGGCTGCCCTTCACCTTTAATGTACATGGAGATGGGCTGCCCATTCCTTTCTGTTGCTTCCTTCCAGAAAGAAAATGTTTTGAAGACAAAATATTTGTACAATATTTTGGCCTGTTGGAGATGAGTGGTGCCTTCAGATAGGTTTCAGCTTTTTGAGTTGAAGTCTTTCCCTCAGGCCTGAGTAAACCTAAAGTCTTTATAGTAATCAGTGTTCACAGGAAGCTACTTCCTAAAATGTAATGGTTAACTGGCTTCTATTATCAGCACAGGAAGCTAGTTAAAATCCCTTACTAATGTATTTTATTATTTCTCATCATATTTCTCTTCTGACATTTCAATAATCCACAATCATGTCTTTTGCTTTAATGATTGTTGAAGTTCATTTAGAAGTTTGAAGATAAATTACTTTATTATATGCCTTTATATATATGTATGAAAAAATATCAAATCCCCTTGTTTGCATCTCAAATTCAGTCTTGGTTGCCATCTCTTGCTCTATGTGACACCCCCTATTTTTGTTGTGAATGGTAGAAGTAAACCTCAATGCAGGTAAAGGCTTGAAACTCACACTACTCTAAAAAGTGTTTGTTAATCTTGGGTTTGGAGGGACTTACATTTGTCTGTGTGTGTCAGCTGGCAGTGTAAGCCAAACTAATTGCACAAAACAGTTGTTTATGTCTAGTTAGGTTCTTAGACTGCCCTCATCACTGAAACGTCTGCACTCCTGCTAAAATATATTGGGTGCACTAAACTGCCTATCCCACACTTTCACTTGTTTCTTTTCATGTTTGCATCAGGATATTTTTCTGCTTCCTTCCCTCTCCTGGTTAGGTTATTTATTTGTCTGTATCTGAAGAGCTTTTTTCCTCTTATTTGTCAGCCTATTGCTTAATAGAGAAGTTGCAATTCCTACTAATATTAGTAGTGAAGGATACAGAGCCCTTCTGCATCAAATTTTGCTCCTTCTTTGACTAGCAAGCAATTCTTCTGGGGTTTTTTTGTCTTATAGACCACTACAGCCATAAGTGACAAGCCAGACCTATCTTTCAGCTACAGCAGTATTAATATTTTCTTCAGGTACTCAGGTTCTGCTTCAGTACTTTGTTACCCTCTGTTGAGAATGATTAATTTTACTTGTTTTGCAATGTTTTACTGATTTGCCTTGCTTAAAATGGTTATATTGTTCTATTCTGTTTAATTCCGAACTATGTCACTGTGGTCTGCAGACTAATAGTTTTTTTTATCTATTAGTTGTTTTCTGAAGGGTAAACTGTCCCTAAAAGAGTCTTAGTTATGATGCCTTGGAGATTTGTTATTTTCTGCAAATTTTTTATACCCCAACCTATCATAGATGCAGCACTAATAAAAAGCAGGCAATGGAGAAGCATTTAGTGGACAATCTGGAGGCCATCCTTCTGACAGAAATATAAAAGAATAGTTTGAGATGCCTAAATGTATTCTTGAGTTTCTAGAAGGATTTACTTAGACCTCAGGGAGAAAGCAAATCTGCTTAACATGAAAGAGTTGTGGGAAAAAGATGACAAAATAAAGTAAGCCTCAATTTTTAGCAGTATATATGTGGGAGGGAAGCACAAAATCCTCAAAGTCTTGGCCTTGCACATTCTGTGAAGGAAGAATGTGGGGGTAATATTTGCCAAAAAGGGATCTGGTTTTGGTTAAAGAAATCTTAGACTTAATGTGGATTCTAGGGATAATCCAACAGAAGCAGCATAAAGTGCATCAGCTTTGAATATTAATTGAATTGTATGTTTTCTCAGTATCATTGAAATGTGTAGTTCAAGGGATTCCTTGGACTTCTCTTAGGCAATTAAAGTCTGGCTTCTGAAGTAAAACTTCTGAAATTTCTGGGAAAAAAACTCAAATAATTATCTGGTTATTTCACTTTCTTGTGAAGCCAAAATTTTATTTACTTCTTAAAAATGCATTACATGAAATAGCACATGAGAAATACAACTAAACACGTTCATGAAAAAACCCAAATCATTACTCTGGGAAAAAGATAAGATGTGGAATTGTGCTGCAGATTAGATTCTTCTGAGATTACTTTTACTGTCCTAAAGTGAGTGTTCAGTCATCTCCCCTCAGTGATTGATGTTGATTGACTACAGAGGAAGCAAAACCAACCAGCTCAGACTGTATACCTAACTTCATGTCTGATTTAGGGGACACAAATCTGCTCTGAGGTACTGTTCATTTCCTGTGCTGACTCCATCTTTAGAGATACTCAGGAGCTGTCTGGACATGGTGGTGGGCAGCCTGCCCTAGGTCACCTTGTTTGAGCAGAAGGATTGGATGAGATGACCTCCGGAGGTTCTTCCGAATCTCAGCTGTTGTCTGAGTCTGTGACACCCGTTAAAAAAAAAAAAAAGACATTGTAAGTAGAAAGTAGCAATATGTTAATTTGTAAAGAGAAAGGTGACCTATTAAAATGAATAATTTGTTTTCTTACAAAAAGTTTTCTTTCTTTAGGCAGTACTATCTCTGGCTTTCTCTGCTAAGCAATCTTTGTGCTGTTATGCTTTTGATTACTGAAAGTGGGGATCCTCAGGAACTGACTGAATATAGGTCTGCTGAAATTATTTCATTTTTTAAATGAAAAAGAAGGAAACTTATGTGGCTATCAGAGATGACTAATGCTTATCTTTGACTCAGTAAGCACCTTGTTCTGCTGAGGTTGCTCATACCCTGAAAGGCAGTAGTTTAGAGGATAAGGAGAGTTTACGGTACTTTCTTAGTTTGTTTCCCTTTCCTTTTTTAGGAGGAGATGCCTTATGAGGAAGCTTTCTGCCGTGCTTTTGCTATTGTAGGTTCAGTTTCCTCTGTATCCCTTCTCTTGATTTCTGCATTGTGCAGTAAAACATTTCCTTGCTGCCTATGGATTCCCCGTCTCATCTCCCATCGCTATTTTTGTTTCTCTAAAAAAATTGCATTCTAATTACAAGGACTAAGGAGTCTCAGGTAGTTTCTATTAACTTAGAAGGGTTTTCATCTAAGTGATTTGTGTTAGTAGAAAGGTATTGGACACCAGTCTGTACTGAGATTATCAGACATTCATTGCAGATTTTGGTTCAGATGGATTTCCTAAGCAGTTGCATAGGCTCTGCATATGGAAGAAAAGGCTTTAGATTTGTTAGTTTGCTCCTTGGCACTATGAACATGTGGTTTAAGTAAGTCACATATGATGGGTGATGTTCCAGCATGGTGCTTTGTAGTCAGAATGAAGGTGGCAGATTTTATATTCAGTCCAAATGTGCTGTAGTTCAAACTTTTTCTGTAATTCCAACTGCTGACATACTGGTAATAACAGGAGTAGCATTTGGAGATTTTTTCACAGAGAATGTTTTCCAACAGATATGATTTAAAAATAGAAATCCTTCTGCTGCTTCCAAAACCAAACCAAAACAAAAGTATTTTTACAGTTTTAGTGCCAAAATATACAGAAAGTTTGTTTGCTAGTATGGGCAAAACTGACTCTAAAGCAATAAAACTTTTTTTCCCCCCCAAATTTCCTATTTCCACCTGCACTTGTTACTATTAATATTTTATTATCTATATTATCCTGCCCTTTCAACAGTCAATAAAAAAGCAAAATTAATCTCTCCTAACACTCCCCAGTAAACTGTGCTTAGAGAACTGTCCTAAACATCACTGCTTAAAACCAAGTCCTTTTTAAGTACTTTCATCTATCACTGGCAAGCAATGTCTTTTCAGATGCAAGTGACTGGAACACGAATTTAACTGAGCTCTCTTCATTATTGTTCACTACATCTTAAATAATGGAAAGTAGAAAGCAGATTCCTCTTCCCCACATCTGTGAAAGTAAAGCCAGAAAATGTAAATTATGTCAAATAAGCTGTTTTGTATATATCCTCTTTTTCTTTACATTGAAAATGGCAAGTGTTTGATCCTTCACGGAGATTAAAATCTTGAATTTCAAAACTCTGCCTCTGACCCCTTGCAGAGATGTTCCTCAAGCACAGATTTGTGCCTGAATCTAAACACCTTATCCCTTCCCTCTTGTTCTCCTGCACAGTTGCACACAAATTCTTCGTACTAATGCTGTGACTGTCTCTGAGAGGTGTATGTGTACAGTTTGGTCATGGGACTCGAAAGAGCTGTTCATGAAAATGTTAGTTGTACTGTAACTTACATCTGGAATACATCTATGGTTTATTTCTGGAGCATCTTGTCCTGAGGCTTCCAGGGAGACAAAATGGGGAAAGACCGCTTCTTCTTAGCCTAGTCGTTCCTAGATGGAGGATTCCAGGCAGGCACCTATTTTTAAAATATTGGGATGCTTATATAGGTTTTAGCCACTTCTTTCACCTCAGCAGTTCAAGTCCTACAGATCCACAGATAAGGTAATAATGTGTTTAGGCTCCTGTCAGTAAAATCTGCAGAAGCACTAATGATATGAGTGTTGGCTTACAATGTCTTAACTGCAGCAATTAAGTAATCTGAACTTGTACTGGACCATGGAAATGGCACTGGGGGGATGACAGAAGCCAGTGTCCTACAGGAAATATAGCTGCAATCTGGGGATGTTCAGTGGAAGAATCCTCCCCCTAGCCCACAGAAAACCAAACAAGGAAGCAAGGAATGGTGCAGAATTGGATGAAAAGAGTATTGCTCCCTCTGCCCGTCCTCTCCCACCTCCCACCATGAGTTAACCCTGATGCAGAGATAGGTGGCACTGTGTTCTTGGGGATGGCAGACCAGGGCTTCACATCCAGCAGTGCTTCACGCTGTTTTCAAGGACAGAGCTGCCCTTCTTGGGGAGCCAGCCTTTAGGTGTCACAGCTTTAATAATAAATTCAAGTGATCTGTTTTGTTTGGAGCAAATGTTTTTTGCTTCTGGTTTACATGTTTACTGTATAATATTCTTAGTTTACGAAGACTGCTGTGTTTCACCTCAGAGTGCTTCATTTCACTTGAAAATGGTTAATTTGTATGAGGCAGGGGGTACCTGGTAAAGAGATGTTCTCTGCAGGGTTGTTAATAGCCACAGGAACTTATTTAGAATTGAGAAGATTGAGAGAGGTTGAAGGCCAGTGACTAACCATCTCATGGTCTAGGAGCTAAAGTCAGCCAACATCAAACTGAAAATAGATTGCAAAGGCTGGGTTTGCTTGAAACAGTAAGTGTAATTTACTCTTGGACTGCATTTATGCATTGCTGTGGCAAATTATCCATGTTTGATTTATATAATCTTTCTCAAAGATGTGCTTTAATTCACTGCAACTTGCTGTTTTGCATGAGGAAAATTCCGCAATCTTTCCTGTGTAGGAGGCTGTATTAGATTATGAAAATAGTTTATTCTGGCCTTAAAAGCAAACAATCAATTTCCAGCTCATTTTTATCTTAGTTTTTGAGCAAGTTGCATACCACTCCTGGGGTGGAGCAGTGAAGCTAATAAGGTGATTTACTCAGTTTCCAGAGGTCTGATTTGACACTTTCCTACAGACTTGTGCTTGCTTCTGTCTCCATTTGACCCAGCTGTAGTGAGAGCCAAGTTCTGGGGCTTTGGATTCAGAAGTGTCCAAACGTGATTCTAAAGTTATCACTATTTTGTCTGTCATGTTTTTGTAGATAGGGTTGTGCCTGTCTAAGTGCAGTGGGCCTGCTGATGTTCTTGATGTGGCTGTATAACTAACTGCCCCATATTTGATCTGCACCTCACTTCATTTGAAGAAATGGGATGCCAATACTTTTCTTTGTACAATGGAAAAGTAAGAAATAGAAAATAACTAAAATGGACATGTTTTAATATGTTTCTTTAATTAAAATTACAACTTTAAAAAAAGCAAAAAACATTTCTTGAAGAGAATATATAGATCAAGACAGCATATGAAGAATCGAAATTAATGACACCCTGATTTTATTTCACTAATAAAGCATGCAAAACTATTACAGAAAAGAGTATAACATTCCAAGTGTTCCTGGAGGTTTGTGACTGTGGTGGGGATCTTTTGGCAGGATTATAAAGTAGACAACTAAACTGAATCTATGAAAGAAATGGAGAAATATGTTTCTTTCTCTGGTTATAAAAAAAGCAGGTGCTGAGATGAAAATATAGCAGACCTAACATCATAAAAGCAGTGTCAGATTTTATAAGGTGACAATAGTATCTGTAAAATTTAAAAGATCAATACCTATCCATCCCAAAATACAGATTTGAGGGGGTGCAGCCAAGATCACATTAATCAAAACATGATTCAACACCCTCCCTTCCAACAAACTGTAAGGAAGCACGTTATATTGTAAAGCCAAAACAAAGCTAAAAGCAGTAGCATGGTCTAAAAGAATAGAGATTCATGGAAGTGAGCAATAAGTATGAAAGGTTATCACAGAACTGTGGCGCATTACTCTTCAAGCAAATGAAAAAATTATTTGTTAGAAACTAATTATAATATTGATTGTTTACTTCAATGCATTTTAAGGAGCAACTTAATGAAGAACTCAGTGGTTGATCACACAGAATTAACACATATTAGAGCTCCTCAGGACATACAGTTAAGAAACTCTAAGTCTATTCACATAGATTTGTTTCCAGTATATTGGTCCACTTAAAGCTGATGTAAAATATTTGAAAGGGACAAGGGTAGTAGGCTGTATCTCTGAATACCCCTATGACTAAGAGAATGAGATATACTTGTACACCAAAGTGATGGATAGCTGACATAAAAATTACATAGTAACACTATTGTATGTGTTCCAGAAAAATCTTATTTAAAGGCATACATTTTAAGGTTGAGAGAAACCAGTAAGGTCAGAAGAAGACATCTGTTTTGATCTTCTATATAAAAACCATAGATTTTCTGCCAGTAATTTCTGCCTCAAGCCTGGAATTTCTCTAGAACAGCTCATGTCATAAAAATTTTTCTTCCATTTTCTAGCAAAGTAAGTACAAAGAAATATGATTGCATGAACAGTGACAGTCCCTCATCTGTATTTCTGATTAACATTATCTTTGGAAATGGCGACAGGTCCTGCTGCTGCTCTTCTTCACTATGTGGTACCAAATTTTGTTCCCTTTTTTTTGCATTGCTCTGGCCTTTGGTGTTTTGATTGAAATAATACTGAGATATTTGGCTTCCATTATAAATTTTAGTTTGGACTCCACTGTCTTGGTTGCTTGAATAAGAGATAAAATAATTACCAGAAATTATAAGGAAGTTGATTTGTAGACTTAGTTGGAAGATGTCACTAAGACTTTGGATGATGCTCTTTATTGACATTAGGACCTAACGTAGGATGCCAAACTAAAAAATCTCTTTAGTGGTTTTGTTTTTCCTTTTATTCCCCACCCTCAACAAACTGTCTATTTATAACTATTTTTTCCATCATTCAATAGGGGAAAAACTTAGATGTGAACCATTTTCATATTGCACAAAGTTAAAAACTTTACACGTCCAGTATTGCTGATTAATTACACCCTTTCCTATACTAGAAGTCTTTATATTTTCTCTGACTCACTTGCAGAACCTAATCTGTTCTATTTTGCCTAAATTTTTTGCTGAAATTCTCCTTGTGTTAGAGGATTATATCTGTGGTGCACAGCTGGGGAGTGAGTTTGCACGTGTACAAGAATGAGCAGACTCGCACCAGCAGGTCACTATTGAAACCCACCCACAAGGGCTGGCAGCAGAGGATGCCTCCTAAGAAGCTGTATTGTTTTCCACTCAGTGGATGTGCCAGTAACTAATGGGAGAGAAATGCTGAGAATCATTTGGTTTTTTCTGAGATCTATAAGCCAAGTTAATTGTTTTGTTTGCCTGATTTATGATACTTGAATGAATAAAGTACTGTTAATACTGCACTTTGAGCAAGAAGTTAAAGCCAGAATAGTCAAAAAGTTACTCATCTGGTTGGAGCACCTAAATTTTATATGAGGGAACTACATTAGAGATTCTTTTTAGGATGTGGATATCTGTATCTTGCTTCAGTTCAAAGTGGAAGCATATAACAGCAAACTTTATGCCAATATATTATCTGTCTCTAAAATAATTTTCCAAATAGCTGTTTCTGAAAAACAGAAGTTTTCCTATTTTTTATACATTCTAACTATTCTGTTCAAGTCAAATATTGAAATGCAAATGGAAATTAGTGATTATTACTTGGTCTCCAAAATAAAATATATTTGACATGATGGGAGTGTTTGGGGCTTTCATAAATGTGTCATCAATGTCTAAATATCAGTCACTTGACATTAATACCTAATATTTACTTCATTTTCTCCTTATGAGCAACTTGGGAATGAAAGTATTTTTTCATTGTTCCTTGCTTGTTTAGACAATAACACAGATCAAGCAGAAGTCATTCCAGAGACAGGGTTAGAGCACCAGGCTACAGCTGATCCCATAGCTGCTTCCTGTAAGGCCTTGTACTCGCCCCCCGTAATCTCATATAGTTGTGGCCAATTATGTTCCTGCATGTTGAAATTACCACAGACTGTGTATGATACCTTTTCACTCCCCATCCCACGCCTTGCACAGCAACCCAGCGTCGCTGCAGGATACTGTTATGACCTGCTTGAATCTTTTTTTGCTCTACTCTGCAAGGTTGGTATGTCTGCCTGTATAAATATCAACAAGCAAATTTTTAACATCATTTTACTTTTTTTCTTTCCTGTCTTCTTTCCTGCCTCTTCACCTAACCCTAGGTCAATACCACAAAGCATCACTAGAGAAAAGCTTTCCAAAGGAAGCTCATTATGCATTTAACTTCTAAGTACTGCTCAGATGAGAACAGAGTTATTGGGATAGGGAATTTTCATTGCCAGAGACATTTACAGAGGCTGTTCTCCCATGAGGTGGTTGAACCTTGTTCCAGAGTCTGAGATCCACAACATCTTTGGAGTCTTGATATCATGACAGTTTGTGGGCTGAAAGCTGTCCAATGTTACTGCTGGTCTGTTGATTAAGAGGCTTATGTCTTATAATTAGGAACAGTAATAATTAGATCCAGAAGCAAGTGTGGATACATCAGAATGTATACAGCCCTGGAGTAATATGTTCCCAATACTATCAAACAAATTGTGATTTGTGTGGCTTTCCTTTTCTTCAGTGAGAGACAGTGTAGGAATAACTGTAGGAAGCTCTTGGTCTGGGAGAAAAAGGTTGTCTTTGAAATAAATATCACAGTGAAAATTTTCCACCCTAAGCCTTTCATTAATTTCTCCATGTCATCTTAGTATATTTAAACTCTGTAAGAAATTATGCTGCAAAAAGTTCTTCCCACGTGTAATTTTTCCTCAAGTGAAGTGCATACCTTTCAAATTATAAACTTCCTACTTGTCCTAGGAAAATTCTCACTGTATAAATAATTGAACTCATCTGCAGTGAACACAAGTATTCTGTCTCTAGCAGTCTAAAATATATGCCTAAATACACATCTTGTACTTAGTGCTTTAAATAGTAATCGCTCCTGTGAAGTCACTGGAAGCCCTTAAAAGGATTTGACAGTTTCCCCACAATCTTTCAGTGAATGTAGTAGCTGGGCTGTGCAGTGCAACATCCACTGATAATTCAGCAGCTGAGGAACTCAGCAAAGCTTGCTCCAAACTTCTCAGCTGTTGACAGGCTTGACTTGCTGAGAACACTGGTTAAATATAGCACAAGCGAGCTGAGCTCAACAAAGTCATTGCTGTAACACTGTGTGAAGAGACCAGAAGAGGGGAAATACAATCTGAGAACTAAACTGCCAAAGCCTAACACCACCTAGCAACAGTTGAAAAAACTTTTAAACAAAAGTCTGGGTGAGACACAGACAGAGTATACCTCCTACTTCTCCTGCCTGGGATTTCTGCGAGAAGCAGCTCCGGTCTTCTGTTCTCTACCTTGTTTCCTTCATTACTTCAACTGCTGGTAGACCTAGAAAAGTAGAAAAAGTTTCTATCTTTGTGCTCTCCTGGGCTGGATCATTCTACTCCTGTGGTAGTGCTGTGGGACGGGCTACTGCGATCTTGCAGTGTAAAGGATATATTCCCAGGTCCGTGTTGCTGACAGGTAAGACTGAGTTAACCATTCCATTGCCTTTTTTTTTTTTTTTTTACAATAACTTTTATTTTCTAGTGTCTTTTTTACAAAAATTTTCTTTTCTAACATCAGTTGTCTCTTTCCTTCTTTGAACAATCTTCTGAGTGATTTGGAAATGTCAGTAGATGAAAGCTTGGATAAAAGTTTTAGAGTGTTTTTTTATGACTCCATGATAGAAAAGCATTGCTTAAATAACTTTTGCAGTTCTGAGAACAAGCATAATGAAGTATCTAGTAGTAATATGAAAAAATGTGCATAGATTTGGATGTGTATCTTTTTTATATCTGCTTACATGCAGACAGAAGACAAATCAACATTTAATAATAGAATACATATCATGCCTGACCAGTGATAGTGTGGCATTTATTAAAAACAGTGACAATCTGTGTGATAAACAAGAGGAAACAGCCATTCAGTAACAGAAGTAACCAAATAGTTCGTGACCCAGCGCATTTGTACCTTTTCTTTCCTTACTAACTTTTAGGACACACCTGGTGCCTTTTCTACTACCTTTGTGACAGCCTCTCTAGGTTCTTTTTCTTGTGCTTATTTACAGAGAATGAATATTAATATCTGCTGCTTTGATTAGCAGCATAGAACAATAGTCCTGAGGACTGATCTTATGTTTACTGTACTGTAGTGTGCTTGAGCTAGGTCATTGTTGTTAAAGTGTATGTTCCTTTTAGCAAAATAAATGAGAAACCAGTCCTCAGATGTTTTATCCTGACAGCAGGATGGAATCCTGTTTGTCAGTTGGAAATGCATATCCTATGGCCCCATAGTGGTCATGTAATTTAGGGGAGGAATTGCTTAGTATGATTTACTTTGTCTTAACTGACAAAAGCTGTTTGATCAACTGGAGAATGAATTCCACTCCTCCTTGCCACCTCTTTTAAAGCTGTTTTCTGCAAACAAAAGAAATCTAGTATGCATGAATTTTTAAGAGACATACTGATTATGAGTTCATATGCAATATGATTTCAGTTATGAAGGCAGAGATTTAAAGAATGCACTCACCCTGTGCTAAAACCCTATTCACAGATTTATGTAGGATTGTCTCAGATGAAAAATATTTGTCCTAAAGAAGGAATGAACTAACTGAGTCTGTGCTGACTGTCTGTGGTGTTTGACACTTATTCTGTGGACTCTGGGACTGCCTCAGGGAGATGAGAATGTCTTGCTTTAGCTAAATAATTCTAGTTGCATCCCTGCATACTACATAAATGACATCAATACCACATCTTAGCAGTGGATGGATTGGATGGAATTAAAATACTCTGAAGCGACTTTGACTTGGTGACTGAGAATGTAACTGCCTGTGAAATGATAAAATAAAGTATTAGGATGGAAGAAAATTCTTAAAAGCAAAGAGTAATACAGTGAACATTTTGTTTCATAGCAAGGGGCACACTAAAGCACTAAACAGAAACACTTTTTGGCAACTATCATTTAATGTGATAATCATTATTGTGGAATTACTAAAGCACTGTGGTATCCCAAATCTAAATCTCAAAAGGAAACTTTGGAATTACTTTTTAATGAGGACATATCCTGAGAAAGTTATTTTTTCATAATAAGGCTACACAGTGAGAAATAAATCGGAGACAATATATGTACAGTTTTTTGTCATCTTGACATTAGAGTGAAAATGACTGTTTCTTCTCTTTAATGAAATATTTGGCAAATTAAACTGTGGAGAAATGACAAATTTAACCTTCTGAATATATAGGGATGGCAAAATCTGGGAAAATACTATGGTAATATTGACTCCTTTTTTGGTTTAGTTGCTGCTCAGCGTAATGTGTTGTTTTACAACTTCCCTTTTTTTGGACTATTTACATTTAGCAAATTTCTTTAAATGAAAAGGCAAATTATTAGCCTGATGGCTATCAAGTGAAGTGACATTTGAACAGTCTAATAGCAGCTTTGAACTCTAACACATGGAGTTGTGGTTTTACATACATCTGTCTTCCTTTCCACTTCAAAATGGAGGAGGAGGCTAAAATTACTCTTTTCAACAGGTGTCCACAAAGAGGCTCTGGGATTTTCCTATCAAATCTGTGGAGTATATAATGTGGCTATTCAACAGATGGTTTCATATTTGAAAAATAGCCAATTCTTCTAATGGCTACAGTGAAACCAAGGTCAATTTTATATCAAATCAAAAAGTAATTTATGTTTTGGTGATACACTCCATTGTAGTGATTTTTGTGGAAGACAATTAGACACAGCATACCCATCTATTTTTTCCCTTATGCATCATTTTGATTTTGTTTATATTCACATAACTGTGGAATGAATGGTGCCTTTCATGGTGCTAAAGACTGTGTACTCCATCCAATCTGAATCCACTTCCAGACTCTCTGCAGCTTTTTCGATTTTATTATAATATTTTCATAGTGATAGTTATTATAAATTATTATTTAATTATTATATTAATTTTGTTATAATTTTAGCCAATCTAGCCACAGCTAAAGTCACCATCTTAACTGAGGGTTTTCATCACCTCAGTCTTTCAGTCTCTTTATAGAGGATCTGATTGTTTTTAACACACCAAATTCAAAGACTCGAAATCCATCTTCAAAGCTCAGCACTGTTCTGTCTCTGCTTACATATGCCCTGATTTTCCTGACCTCCTCCTGCTCATATCTGGTAGACTGTTGACCTTTGGCTCTGGTGTTTACTAATGTTTACTGGTACATCCTTTGTGCTACTGGCTTCAGTGCGCTTGACATTGACCCCATGACATCTGAGTTTTCTGTAGTGCCGCTCACTGTCACACCTGACACAAAGGTCATGGAAAGACTAAACATTAATATTAATAGAGCTATGTCAGCCAAAGTAGGATTTCTGAAGAAACGGGTGTGCTTCCTGGAGGCAGCTTGTGGACTAAGCAGTCA
Organism: Oriolus oriolus; assembly: GCA_013400235.1. Classification (NCBI taxonomy): domain Eukaryota; kingdom Metazoa; phylum Chordata; class Aves; order Passeriformes; family Corvidae; genus Oriolus; species Oriolus oriolus. The sequence continues at coordinate 37,955 of VXBT01011961.1, forward strand.
TATATTAGGAAATCTCTATTTTGCTGGTATGCCCTGTTTTGCTCCTCTGGGTTACAATTTCACCACTACAGCCATTTCCATACTAAAAGCTTTTTACTGATAGAGGTGTATCAGTGAAACTCCTCCTGATACAGGATCTTTCTGTTGGCACAGATTCCACACATGCTTAATTTAAGGCTTTTTGTAATCTTATCTAACTCAGTTCAGGTACCCCAGGTAGAAATTAAGAATGTGCCTCAGAGCTGTACCAGTCAAAGGTCAGATTTATGCCACTGAGTTCAGAATGAGATTTCCTTTGAATTTAATAAGATCAGTTTTAGTATCCTGTAATTAGCAGATAAATTTCCAGTCCCCTCAAGAGCGTTTAACAAAACAGGTCATCTCTATTCCTGTCCAAATATTTTTGTTCTGAGACATTTTACTTTTCCTCCAATTTTCTGTTTCTTCCCTTCCTTTCTCAAGGTCTGTCATTGCGGGTTGCCATGTTATTTAAATGTATAAACAGAATTTGAGGCAGGGGTTTTGTCCTTCTACATATCTAAAATTCCAACTGGAGAAATAAAGTGAATATTTGTGAAGAGGCCAGATGAAACAACATTACAAATGAGAAGGAACTACATATATTCATACTTCCTATTTCACCAAAAATATTTAGTATATAAAACCTAGGATAAGAACTGAGAGCTAGAAAGATAAAACAAGGATATTCTATTGTATAGAAAAGTTTAAATATTTATTAAAAAGAAGACCAAATGTCTAAAATTTTCAGCTTCATTATATTATTGTGGTAGTTTTCATTTTTAGCCTTTTCTGTTTTCGTTTCTCTCATTGTTTTCTACTGAAAGTTGTTTCCTAATTTTATGCATAATATTGGTAATTATTTGGGGAAGACAGGCTTTTCTTCATTTTGGAGCAAACTGGATAACTGAGAAAACAATCAATTCATAAAATATTAAGATTGTTTAACATCTCTTTTTCTACTTAGTAGCTAGTATTTGTACCAAGCTAGTGACACTAGGACTTGTAACACAGTCCTGTAGTTATGCTTTGAGGTGAAGGGCAGAAACAATGGTGCCTGTGTCCTGTTCAGGAGAAACAGTGAGAGTCTCTGATTGTGTTGAAAATGTGTGATGCCTCATGTATTTGTGAAAATCATGCATTTCAGGATACTAGATTAGATTTTCCCTTTTATTTTGGGTCTTTGCACCTACTCCTCCTGCTTCTGCAGATAATCTGTACTTTCTATATTACCTTTTATTCTCAGCATCATAGTAAAATAAGTACTAATGTAAGTGCAAACAGAAAGTCTTCCTCAGTTGGGACAGCTGTGCTTTGTTGGTTTTTTTAAATTCAAGATGGCTTTGCCCTGTGATTCTCATTCTGCTTTGTCTGGACTATATCTCTCAATCTTTTCCAAAAGTAAAGCATGCAAATTGTAGCTCTAAAGGTGATCTGTAAGATTACATAGATTGTGGCATCCTCCACAGTGTTTTATACACTCAGAAATACAGAGAAAATGACAATTCCTATAATTAAAAGCTTAATTAAAACTTCGTCAGAAATGGGAGTACATGTGTGCATGTGTGCATGACTTTTGCAAGGAAGGAACTGCTTTTTGGCACAACAGAATGCTTTGCTGAAGGAGTGGGACAAACACATCCAAAGCACAGGGAAATAGGCTGGAGCTTGTACTTTTTCCCTTAAATGGACAACCCGTCTGGTTGCTGTGTGCTGACAGAAGCAAAGGGGGTGTGAATCTGAAAGATCGCTGCACTTTGTCCAAGTGAGTTTCATTTCAAAGCTGATAAAATAACAATTAAAATCTTAATTATCTAAGATGTGGCCAAAGTCATTCAGATATAAAATGGTGGGATTTCAAAACAAGAGCAAAAACCTCGATGAATTTGCAATGAACTTGTCCAGTTTGATTTACACACTTTATACCTCTGTAATACAGTAATGGTTACTTTCTTCACTTTTCCTTTTTGGGGAAATGGTGACAAAGAGTGTAATGTTTTGTGATTTATGCTGTTCAAAAGTCTGTTCCAGCGCGTATGTAAAAGTGATATTTTGGAATCTAAATCCATTTTCTATCTGAAGTCCACAGTATTTAGAGGCTTGTATGTTTGCGGGAGGGAGGTATCTAACTAACTGGTGTGTTACGGTTGTCGACAGCAAGAGCTACAGCTTCGCTAACAAACTTTAAAAAAACGCAACTGATAAAAAATTGGTTCTGTTGTAGTAGCAGAATAGGATTTTTTTACAAACTGGATTTAAGGCTGCTCCTATTATAAAAAAATGTAATTGAAAATGAAAGTTCCTGTGTCCTTGGTAGAAGAATTCTCACTGGAGTTTATCAGCCTGCTTGCGTTTTTCAGAAAATATAAAACAAATGAATGCAACAGAAAGCAGAGACTGCTTGCATCAGTGTAATCGAATTGCTGCCAACTTGCCTTGTTTATCTAAGAGATCTCTGTGAAAATAAGGTCTTTCCCACACAGGCATGAGTCACAGGATGTAATGCAGCTAAGCAGACTTGCTTCAGCTTTCTAATGCGCACAAATCTAAACTAACCTGTTTTAGTGCCTGCTCCTGTAACTAAATGAGATCTAACTTGACAACAGGAAGGGAGAAGTAATGGTGAGTTCATGGTGCTATTTCAGTGCAATAACCTGAATGCTAAGGAAACGATGCAATTTCCATTTATTGGGAAAACTGCAGTTACTGTGACAACAAATATACACTGAAAAAAACATACACAATTTATCCTCAAGTTCAAATCTGTGAGTATAGTAGAAAGGGTATTCATAAAATCTCACACTATCTAGTTATGTGTCCCAAAGAAAATTCTTACTTTTAAAATATATAATCCTGATTGTTGAGAAAATAACCCTTTAAAAGCCATAAGCAAGAGCATAAATGAAAGGGTGGGAAAGCACATGTGGTTAATGATGACCGATTCAGTGTTAAAATTCTTTAGAGAAAACTATACGTTCCAATTTTTGACTCTGGGCAGGAGATAGCAGGAAGGGAATGATGCCATGCAAGATGTCCTCAAGCATGTCCAACACAGCGCAGAACAAGATGTCCCTCTGTGCAGAGGGACACACATGGCAGCGGGGCTCCTGAGTGCCAGGGGAGCCACGTGTTCTGAGGCAGCTGGCTGTGGGAACCGCTGCTGCTTCAAGTGGCACGAGACAGAGGCTGGAATCCGAGGCACAAAAGGCACCAGAGGGCAAATAGTAAAAGGCAGGGTCACAGTAGCATATCCTCTGAATGAGGGGTGCCACTTATTTACAGAACCATAATTCAGGTGAAGGGAACTGGCAGAAGTCATCCAATCTACCCCAAAGTGGGACTGTCTCCAGAGTCTGATCAGGTTGCTCTGGGCTTTGATTATTTTCATGTATCTTTAGTATTTTTAATTTAATTCTAAGGTCTCTCATCTTTGTGATCTTTGGATCACAAAGTTTTGGACATGGCTAGCCATGGAATATTTTGCAAGAGATGATAATCAGTGTATCAAAACACATACACTGAATGGCTTGAGAGTTAGTTGATAGTAACATAAATCACAGGTCTTTGGCACTTTCAAAATTGCAGAAGAAACCACCTGTAATGGGGGTTTTTTTGTTTCATTTTGTTATGTTTGGTGTGTTATGTCCTGAAACAGGAATAAGGATGAAAAATCTTGTATGTAGTTTTTTATCTTAGTTTACTCCAACTTTCAGAGTGCACACCCTCTTCCTTCTGCCTGCTACATTCTGTTTGAAAGCCAAACATTTAAAATTAGGCATCGTTGAGGTGCCATCTTTCTGCAAAAACAGTTCTGAGAAATGTTAAGTATATTCTATCCAGGTAGTCCAATAAGCTGAGAGGCTAGCATTGAGAATGTAATTAATAAGCAAATAAGTATACGTGGAAGGATAATAGAGATGCTGCTTTTGAAGAAGGAAACTCTCGAGACCGTTTTCACTGCTGAGTTCACTTTTCTCACTGAACATCTCTTTCTAATTGTATCCTAATCAGGAGCAGAGCATGATGCACATATGGCAAACAGGATTCCTAGATGGAGTTCTGGTTAACCTGATACTAGCTTAGGCTAGTTTAAAAAAGCCCTTCTTGTGGAAGCATCTAAATTTACTTGTTAGTGACTACTGCAGCATGAAACGAGGACAAAGCAGAGGCCTTGTGGCACTCAAAGGGATGTGGCAGTCAGTCTTTCCATATAGGATTTCTTATACCTATTAAGAATAACCACTGAAGACAGGTAATCTTCTTCTCTTTACATAAACAATGTTCCTAAAATTGGAACTGTAACTAGAATATTGTTATCATCAGTACATATGGAGGGAAAAAGGCCAGGGAATTCTCATGGCTCGTGGTGTGTAGAGGTCTCAGATCTCGTTGGAATTGTCTAGGGCAAGCTCAGCACTTGCTGCAGAGAGGAACTGGAGGAGCTGGTGTGTCTTGTGCACACACACACACACACACAGGTCATACAAATTACCCTTGCAGCCTTTTTAATAAAAAAGCTGCCATATGCTTCAGTGGAGTTAAGTTAATGAGAAAGGTAGTGAGATTTAGGAAGAAGAGTTCATGCTTTGAAAGACACCAGAACAGGCTAGGGCAGACAAGAAGTGCTTTAGCAGGAGGCCAGGAAGCTGAGTGTTTTAAAGCTAAACTCTAAACCTCTAAACCACGAGTTACCAAGTTAACAGCATCTTTAACTACCCTGCCTTGTATCCATATGGGCAGAGTTTATGTTTCAAAACTTATGTTTCAAAAGTAGCTAGTGGGTTGGAGGAAAAAAACCAAACCTAAACTTTCAGAGAACATGTTCTGAAATCCCAAATTATTTTGGAACAGGTTTTTATTAGAAAGATAGAGGGAGTGCAATGTAAGTATCTTTGGTATAGAATTTGATCTGTTTGCAAATGAAAATTTACAGAATTTGCACAACAGGATTGCTGTGGTGCTTGGGGGCCCAGGAGGAACTGTTCAGAGCCCTCTCTGTGATAGTGACACAGCTGCCTTATTCCAAGAAAACAAATTCCCTGCAGTGATACAAGTTTCTAGCCCCTGTTCTCTATCGCTATCAGACACACAACCTTTATCACTACAGGTCTCTGGGAACTAATGGAGTGCTAGAAAAATATGTGAGAGCTATAGACAATATAATGAGTTTCTCCTTAACTTAGCGCAAAAGAAGCCTAGGAAAATAATCAGAAATAAACTGAATAATCTACATAAGTGTTCAGTGAATACCCTCAACGTAACACAACAGTTTGTAACAGCTTATTAAGGAATAAGTAGAATGGGAACAATTTTACATGCTATTGGTGTCAGCTCATAAAAATCCCTCCAGGACAGCAGTGAGTATCTAGAAATGAGGCAAGCATAATTGAACATGAGGCAGGTTAATTTAGTTACCTCCCGCATTAGTTGTGTAAAAAAAGTCTAAATCCCACTGGAAGAGTGTGACTGCACTGCAAGGTTGTAAGAGTGGCAGGACATCTGTCAGATTCCTTATTCACCAGAAACACTTTGCTAAATTCAGGTTCCCTCTCCAAAATATTCATGTCATGTTTGAATTCTGTTGTTTGAAATAATGTTACCTTAAAATGTGAGGTGGTAGTTGTCATACCAGGGAGGAGGAATGCTGGTTAAATTGCTGGCTTTCACATCAGTGACTCCCTGTGTGACTCTCAGCAAGTTCCTTGTCCACTTTTAATAACAACATGGAATGTTACAAGAATAAACATAGTAGTGACTTTGACACTCTGAGATGTTGCAGTATTGAACATCATGTCCAACAGCTTTGAATAAGAAGACTTAAATAGACCTCCTTGGAAACCAGATTCTGCAGGGAGAAGTAGGAATAGAAGTTGAATTAGCCTGAGTGACAAGAATATGTATTTTTAGAGGAGCTCCCCAGAGGGAAGCTTAGCTGTGCCCTGAGTTGTAGGTCACATAAATCAGCCATACTGGTAAAGTAGCGCAAAAAAAGGAAGAAGGAGGACCAGGGATGTGACCAGAAAACTTCAAGAACACAACCATGCCAGGAGAGAAACCAAACTAATGTCAATGCTGAGATGTTTCTGGAAAATCAAAACTATTCCTTCAGGTTCAGTTGTACCAGAAGTAGTTCACAGGGCAAAGAGGGTGCTGTCAGCTTGTGAGCTTGTTGTTATTTTGGGAGTGCTCAGGACAAGTTCTCTAGTACAAGGAGGAGACTGCTGGGAAAAAAATAATCTTAAAAGAAAAAGGACCTGTGAGAGAAGGGATGAGCCGAATGTGAGCGCCCACATTAGCTGGTGTTGGGCAGCTCTGGAGCCACTGCGGGGCTGTGGGGAGGCTACACAAACCCCATGTGCTGACTGGAGCAGAAAGGAAGAGGGAGCACCTGCAAAACAGAAATGTCCTGTGGCACTGCCTGTCTCTTGCAAGCTCAGCAGGTAGCCAGTGTCTCCAGGTGTGCCTGCTTTGTTAAAGCAATGGTGGCAGCTCAAGTGACTCTCTTGGCAACAGAGATTTTTGATGAGGATTTATCAGGGAATTAAGTTACCATTACATGACTCTTAGCTTTAATTAAAACCTGAGAAAATTAGAAAAAAATACAGTCCTGATGTCTTCAAGGAAGTTGAAATCTCTGATCTGATGCCACGACATATTGCTTTAAAATCTCCTAAAAAACAACTCTAGAGGATTTTCTCGAGATTTTGAATCTGTGTGGTTGGCAATGCCAGTAGACAGAAGGGACGGTGAGTTTGGGAGCAGGGCAGAGTCCCACCCTTATGTGTGTGCCACTGCTCAGAAGAGGCCACAGCTGCTGAAACACTGCCAAGGGCAGCATGGGTCTGCCACACTTTGCCCTGCCATGGTGGAACAGCAGGGACAACTGCACAGGCGGCCTCAAAACAAGCCCAGATCAAAGCAGGAGGCCTGGAAATCATTCCTTAGTTTAGTTGTGACCTTCTCAGATGTGGGAGAGAATGGGGTAATAAATGGCCCTTCCTTGGATTTCATGAACGGGAGCTCAGGTCTTTATTGTGAGGGTTCCCCCGAAAAAAAGATGTGAAATGTGGAAGTCCAAGCAGCCACCCACATACCTGGGTGCACCAGCACAGAAAAATGGTCTGCATGTCCTGCTCTGCTGGGAGAGGAGTGAAAGCTGAAGTTCCCTTTTGGGGAATGATGCAGGGAGGGGTTGTGATAAGATAAGGAAAACACACCTACCAAAAGAGAGAAAAAATCAGTCTCCTGGGTCAGTTATATTCAGATGCAAGAAAGAGGCGTGGAAAGGAAAATAAACGAGTGGTTTCTTTTAAATGATCCTTGTTAATTTCACTTAAAAAATAGGGACCCTCAGTAATGACATTTAGAATGCTCAAAAGAATGAAGGGGAGTTTTATATGTACCATGGTGCTGTACTGAAATATAGCAGCATTTCAGCAAATATTTTGTCACTGTGGGTAGTGGAGATTCTCTTCATGTGTACAGTGTATAACACCCATTGTCTTACGAAAAACTCATACCATACTAGAGCAGAATATGTGTTCAAAAGGTGTGTTTAAAGTCTCACAGCGAATTGTAGCACATCAGGGGGGTTTTGGTTAGTTGTTGGTTGGTTGGTGTTTTCTTGCTGTTGCTGTTGTTGGGTTGGGTTTTTTTTATTTAGGGGTATGGGATTGGTGAGTTTTTTGTGGGATTTTTTTTCTTCTTTTTATAGTGGAAGAACAAAGTTAAGCCCTCAGGGTTTTGAACCTACTGTCTCATGGCTGAACCTAATATCTGATCTCTAATCTCCCCTGGACAGCCTACTTCATTGTTGTTTTCCTGATGTGAAAACAAGGGACCCTGAGGAATGGAGAGCTAATAAGCTCTTTTTAGGGTGGTCATTTGGTTGCTTCTTGGATCAGGCAGTTTGAGATGCTTCAAAACAACTTAGTGTATCTCCTCCAAAGGATGCATATAGATCTCATCTCTGTGTGTCTAAGCTCCCTTGGCCTCTGTCCAGGAGCATCCACATTTCCTGACTCATGGCAACTGTACCCTGTCTGGTTGTATTTCATTAGCAGCAGCTCAAAAATCAGAGCAATATTCTGCTGTTGCATAAGTTTTTCCAAGCAGTAAACATAACACACTGCCACAAGTTTTATTACATTTATCTTGGAATTCAGGATCCTGAAGAGACCACTGCTTATTATTATTTTCTTTAATGGCAATCCAAAAAGAATGTAAGATGCTATTCTTTAATAAATACTTTCAGGATAACTTAGTATCTTCTTAATTAAATGTTCTGAAAAGGAAGAATAAATGCTACAGAAGCTATAATAAGCCAATAATTTTTCTTCCAGCTGAGAAACATGGTTATGATTTTTTATTGTCATATCAGTTTTACTGCTGTATCAGAACTTACAGAATAAAATGGTGAGGGCAAATTTAAAGCTACAGAAGCATAAAACAATTAGTCGGAAAAATTACATTTTAAAGGTTTAGTAACATACCTTTCAATATGCCCTATTCTAAATAGCTCTTCTTTACTTGCATCTCAAACATTTGTTTAAAACATTTTAAAAGCAGTAGCATTATCAACTGGCTCAAAGCAGCTTAGAAGATAAATGGTCCTTGACTATTATTGGAGTTCATTAAAAGAAAACTCTGTCTGACTCTAAAATCTATTTTGGAGCTACGGCTGCTCCACTCCCCTGCTTGTGGCATGATGCAGCTGCTACTCCTTTAATATTTTTGCTGACAGCTACAGCTGACAGATAACATTTCAGTTCACCCCAACACATCAACTGTGTCTCAAGGCTCCCTTAGGCTGAAAACGCTGCCTTCCTCGTGGCTTTGCCTGCATCACACTGCGACTCTGCAAGTGTGCGGTTATTCACACTGGTCACTTGTAATGGAGCAGCAGACACAGGGCTGCAGCCAGGTCGTGTGCTGGGAGAGCACATCAGCCATCTCTCATCTGTGAATGGTGCAGCAACAGCTCCTCTTTCTTCTCTTCATCCCCTCTGCCACGTCCTAAGAAAACAGGCACCTGAGCCTGGGAATAAAAATAATTTTGCATATATAGCTCTGCAGTATGGCAACTGATATTTTACATTTTACATTAGTTGTCACCTTATATTTTTGTTTTAGTTATATTTATTACCATAGACAACATAAAAGTTATTTTATCCATCTTAATGTACAATCCCCGAGCAAACAGGCTTTGATTTCTTGGTCCATAGAAGTTTTCAGATCATAATCAATCACTCAGTAACACTGTGGTGGCCCACCCACAAAAGGAACTTCTCACAAATGCAGGACTGTTTTCCTCCCTGAGAGAAAGCAAGAACATTTACAGTGCTCCCAGTTCTGTCCTTGAACATCCATATCTGTAAGAAAGAAGAAGCTGGAGGATAGGTTTCAAAAGTAGTCAACATGTGAGAGAGACACATGGAAAAGTGAGGAGGAGGCATTGCTCAGTTAGTCCTTCAGATGAATTCTCAGGAAAATTAATTATAATATATCTGTACTTTTTTGATTGATGACTGAATTTAAAAAATAAAAACAAATAAATGTTTTGCTATGTTTTTGGGAGGTTTTTTCCCCAGGATTTGCAGTTAGATCCATTAGTTTTAGTTTGGATTAAATATCTTGCTAGACTTTAAAATACTGCTTTTATTATGGGGCTCATCTATCAAAATTTAAAGAACAGGAAGACAAGTGGGAGTTGGGAACCATCAAAAAAAACCACCAAAACAACCCAGAAGGGAAAAGATTAGAGTACTTTTTTACTACAGTATAGATATTAAAACACCTCCAAGGAAAATACTTTGACTGTTTCACTCTTTGCAGAAAAAAAGTCAACTTTGTATTAAATATTTAAATATTCACTGGAGCAAGAGCTAACACTTGGGAAACACCCAAAGCTACATGAAAAGTGATGGAGTCGGTTTACTCCCTGTGACCCAAAATTCACACATTTTTATTCAAATACCCATTTTTGAATCCTGCAGACAATTTGGAAAACAGTTTCTGTATTGTAAGAACTTAAGACTCTACTGGGCTTTGATAGAATATTGGGACTTTTGGGAAAATAAGGCAGAGAAATAATTTCCATAAAATTTTTCTACTTCCCTCCCATAGTACCTCTGACTTCTTGTGATCTTAGCATGGGGAAAAAAATGTCAGAAATAGGAAAAGGAACTGTTTCTGCAGTTCATATATTGCATTTTCATTTCTTTTTTCTTTTAGACTTTATACTGAATTTGACCCAAATCTGCTTCGGAGTACTCAGACCCATTCTTTTAGGCAGAATGAATTGATTACTAGAAGAAATTGCCCAGCATAATTTCAGCTGCAGGCTTTAATCAGACTGTTCTGCTTCCAGTCCCCCTGTGGTGGGAATCCACAAGAGGGAAGCAGCAGGATGGTTGCATAGCTGTAACACCAGGGGCTGAGAAAAGCACATCCTTGAGCCTTTAGAGGTAGTGTGAAGGTGTCCTAGCCCTTCTCTAGGGCCCATGGGATCTGATTTATGGCTGGAGAATATTGGTATTAACCTCATATTCCCATTTCTCTGCAGAGAGAGAACCTAAGCAAGCACAGAGCCATCACTGAAAAACATATCTAGCAATACAAAGAAATAATACAGTGTCACTATACTAGGCAGAAAGCAGTGAACCTCAGTTTCCTGTGTCAGGTGATATTAGATTATGTAGTCTTTGTCAGTTCAAGAAATACCTATGGTAGGTACCATTGTGTTATACTGGATTTATTTTGCCTTCTTTGGTGCAATTCCCCTTCCACAGGTTTCTCAAGGATGGCAAAACTTCTCAATTCTGTCCTGCAGTTCAGTGGAATCAACTGGATTCTAACTCTGATGAGTGGCATTTCATCTGTGTAACCCCTCAAACTAAAACACTTTCTTCATGGAAACGAGCCTGCCTGAAACAGCTTGTATTAAAACTCCACTGTAGTTAATAGGTCAAAATTCCCAAGGACATTGCACAAAGGTCTGGCAGTGTCAGACTGGTTCATCTTAAAAATGCTATCATAGAGCATTGTAGGCAGGAAAACACAAATTGCAGACGTTATGTTATTTTTACATATTTTTTTGAGTTCTGCCAAATTAGGCATAATTTGCAGATCAAATAAAGAAAAAAGCATAGCAAGTTTGGCTGAAATAATAATAATAAGGAATATTTAGAAATTTCTCAGGGCATATCTGAGAATGTGCTGTGTATGTCCACTCACAGATTGTGATCATGTCCTTTTTTTCATGTATTCTCTAAGAAACCACAAAATCCACCAAGAATAAGACAGTGAAAGTCAGAACAGACACCACCTCTGATGTTTTAGTTACAAACAAAAATATATTAATTTATTTAATAAAACCTCTGCTTTTATCTTTAGCACCTTGGAAATGCTTCTTTTAGAACACAGAAGGGAGGGAATGGATTTGTTGATAAACAGTCTTATCAGGTGTTAGGTACATCTTGAGTCTCTTCAGCTTTCTCTTAAATTTTCTTTGTAAGTCCTTCCTTAAAATCAAGAAAAACTGTTAGAAATCAAGGTGTTCCAACTAGATACTTTTGTGCAGCAGACAGATTTCTCTTGCCTAGACAATAACCTGAAACTCTGTTAATGGTGGCATTTGATGTATTTCTCTTAGTCTCAAGTTTTGCTGTATTATTGGTAAATATAGCTAACCAACTACCACATGAAAATGTGAAGTATAAATGTAAGCAGATACTAAATGCTGTTTCAAAACACTGTAATATAACTTAGGTATAACATCTGATTTACAAATGAAATGTTAGGCTGGAATATAGAGGAGAACACATACTGCAGAGCAAGCTGATAACAAAGCCCTATCTAAGTTTCCCTGACATTTTTCATTAAAAATCTAGTCTTGTATGAAGCCCAGTTGTTTACAGCTTTGCCAAACTTCAGTTGTTCAGGCTGGATGTCTGGCTGAGTCTGAATTGTTTTTGGAAGTTTCAACTAGAATGCTTTGAGCATTTCCAAGAATTAGTTGAGAGAAAATTCTTGTTTGCCCATGTGAAAACAATCCCATAACCATTTTGCTGAAGAGCTTTAATGTCTCTGTGTTCCAGAGTAACCTACTGAAATTCAGCCAGGAAACTGCTCTGTGGCAGCAAATTGACTTTTGCCACTCCTGTGAAAATTATGCTGGGCTAAGAGCTACTGGACAAAGCATTTCACCAAGGATACCTTGGTGATACCAAAGATACCTGGTAGAGATTTGTAACTAACTTCTCAGAATAGCCCACACTATTACTGCTAAAAGCTGTTCCAGTTCCTCACATCTCACCCATTGCAGCTGACTTAGGCCCATGCCATTTCCAGGGAGCCCCTCCACCTCGCAGTTACTGGGTTAAGCAACACTTTTCCCACAGTGACTTCTTCATCTGGTGCTATGGCCTACAGCACAGGAAAAAAAAAGACATGAAAGCTCATTTTTTCTGTTTCAACAATACTTCTTCAGCAGAGCCGATGCCATGGTGGCGAAAGATGTGTGGATAGCATGATTGCTCCTGTGGCTAGGGAGGGTGACTGGTGAGCAATAGCACGGCGACAAGCCCTTCTGTGATACCTTTGTACCTGTCTGTCAGGATTTCTTTGCCAGTAATAAATACTGACCATCACCTTTGCTGTGGGATAGAAACATTGCCTTTGGGAAGGCAGAGAATAATCAGCAATCACACTGACACTTTGCCAGTGTAAATATGCTTTTATTAAGAATTTATCTGAATCTTCAGCTGATTCACATTTAGAATCAGAATAATCTCAGTTCGTGTCTATCTGTGGTGTGAGATTTGTGCCATTGCACAGTTTGGCATTCACCACTGCCTGACAGGCAAGTTGGACTTTTCTCTGGGTCCCAGCATCCACCTCAACTCATCTTCCAGCTGTGAGCTTTGGAAGTGTTCAGTCTCCAGTCCCTCTCTAATAGCTGCAACTCTCCACCCATCTGCATGGTACCACACTTCCCTGCAAAGCTGTCTTCTTAGTTCTTCCCTTTGGATTTGGGCACAGGGCAGGCTCCTAAGGCAATTTGCTCAACCTGCTTTACTCTTGTAGAAACAGCTACAGCAACTGCTGTTGCCATATTTTTACCATGCTCACTGTTCCTCTTCCCCCTGCTGCGCTCCCCCCCAGGAATTCATTCCATCTGACTGTGCCATCTGTCTCAGTGTTTCTCACTTGCTTGCCCTCCTCTCCAAAGTCAGGGCTTTGCAGTTCTGTAAAGCAGAAATCTGTGTTTCCACTTCTCACCGTTTGAAAGCCATACAGAAACAGTTAAAAATACGTGGGTGACACCAGACAGTGCCAGTGCTGGTTCTCTGACCCTCAGTCCTGTTGTCACTGGCTGGTCATACCTACATTTTTAAACGTAGACTTCAAACAAGGTTGACTATGTTCAGGCTGCCAAACTCTGGCTGGGCCAATCCCCAGGCAGGGCTAACTCCTGAACCATTCTGGGAAGACCACTGGTTAGTCCATGCCAAACTTTTGACCAAGCCCTGGCACTGCTTAATCTCCTAGTTTAGACATACTCCTCCTGTCATACTCATCTGAGCACACCAAGTGCCTGGGATCATCTGAACAATTACAGAAAACATTTCTGCATTATAAAGATATACTTTATTAATATTGAATCACATTTCTCTACAATTTCAGCTAGAGTGACTGTTTTCCAAGCATATTTTGAACTTCTAACACTGGAAAATTCTAGCATTGGAAAAGATTTTGTGACACATGTTTAAGCTGATTTTTTGAGTTAGTCCTTTATACATTATTTTAGTATATCTCCTCTATGTGCATCTTTTTTTGCCATCTACTTTCCTTTTTCTCTTTTCATTAGATGAGTAAAAAGGAAAAACAACACAGGCAATTTTAATAAAGCTCAGGGATCAGTGTTTCCACCCGAGCTATCTTAATTAATGAGCACAGCAGATGATACTTCAGTCAGATGAGTCAAAGCTAATAACACTTCATTGGGTCTTCTTAGCTCCTTATGGACAAACAGTGCTTAGAGCTACAAGCACAATTGTGCACATGATTTCACAGGACCATCTCCTTTTCAAAAGGCAACATGTAAGCAAGAAAAAAAATGCCAGTAAAAAAAGTTAATTTTAACCATATGTGGTTTTGGAGGACTGTTTCTTATTGAACAACAGTTCAGTGAGTAACACAAAAAACTCACACAGGCAACTCTAAGCTCTGTCAGAAAAAAAAAAATCCCAAAACTTCTTGATACATCAACAACTAAACTGTAAACAGCCAACCAGAAACTCAAAGAACCACTTTGAGCCCTTGGCTTCAGCAGATGGAGCGCACAACTCTTACGCTGTGGGAATATCAGGCCTTGCAGGGCCTTCCACACCGTTCCATGCAGAAGCAGAGCATTGGAATTTGCAGCTTGTGAGGAGTGGGTGAATTCCTTGGCCTTCCTCTCCTGTGAAAGTCCTGTGGTGGTGCCTTAGACCCCCAGGAGTTGTTCACTCCTGTAAGTGAAACAGAACCTCAGAGGCAACTCCATCCCAAAATGACAGTGTAAGTAAAAATGACCATGCATTTTCTTCCAAAAGTTTTCAATGCCATGTTCAATGCATGTTTTGTTAAAATTTGAATATCACAGTTTTAGAGCAAACCAAGAGACTTTCATCTGCCAACATGCCTGTTCAAATCCTTCTCCAAGAGCTGATGAAATGATCTGACATAAAGCAGAGCAGAGGCTGCATTTTTTACAGAGCTTTGAGTGATGCATATTTTACCAAACCATCCGTGAGAAAGGGATTCTTGAACAAAATGGCTAAGTGAAAGAAGAGATCATCTTAAAAATATGCTTAAATGGAATTTTAGTTGTGACATGCACTGTGAACATTGCTAATGATTTCAGATATAAGATTGTTCTGCAACTGTATTAAGAAGCAACTCAGTACACTTTTAAACTGTAGCTCTGAAAACATAATTTATATTTCCAGTACTTTTATCTTAAATAGTCTTTTTGGCTTTCCAAAATTTGGATATAGGTTGTTTAAAAACTTGCAGCTCTGGCACTATTTCAGCTGAACAATTTCTGAGGAACAACTGTTACATCAATAAATATAAATATCTAAATATATGTAGATTAAGATCCTTCCTATCCAAGATATTTCACCTTTAATTTTAGGTGCTTGAGGCATTACTGAAAGCTTAAAAATGTTATTGAAAAAGTGCTGTGACATCTGAGCTATGGCATGCAATTTGTTCACGTGCTCAGCAACAAGCAACGTGCTCTGCCTTTCTTTTCTGTCCATGGGAAGAGCTGCTTTTGGATTTCTTTTAAGGGTGAGGCAAGTACTTTTGAGATAACGTTTTGCAGTTCCCTGCTGCTCTGTTCTTATTTGCAGGCTGCATTAGTTACTGATTTGCAAGAACAGCTTTCACACTTGAACCGCTTAGTAATAGCAACAAATTTTTGTGGTTTAAAACTAACGAAAGTCAGCTCCAGACACCTGCCGGGAGGTATTGTAATTTTTTGTGTACCTCAGTTCAGGATACAGTTGGCTTTTGTTGTTGTAGGGTATGAATTACAGTTTTGCTTCTAAAAATAGAGGTCTTTTGTATTTGAACAAAACAGTTCAATAAACTACCCTTGCTGAGATAATAGTATGTTTTTCACATCAGAACTACAGTGGGACAAAGAAGCCTGCCTTCAAGGGTACCAGCCAAGCCATAGTAATTTAAAATAGCTGAGCATCAAGTCCTTCAGTTTTAGTTCCATGTCCTGTCATAAGCAATCAGATGAAGAGAGGGAAGTTTACTAAATTAGTAGTAAGCCACCACTGGTTTTCCCAAAGTGAGGTTTAAGGCTTCTCAGTGCGAACCCCTGAAATTCAGTCAACTGCAAGGAACTCCACAGCATAATTAGTGGCAGCTGGGGACTGCATTTGTGCTCCACTCTGGGCAAGTGAGCAAACCAACCAACACACAAACCAGTGGCTGAAAACTGCCAGCAGGGGAAAGCAAGTGCATGGCAAGGATTTGAAGCTTCCCCTGAGCACTCTTTCTGTCTCCATCTATTTTCAGTTCAAGAGATTGCCCTAACCCGATGTGGTTTATTTGTGTAGTAACCATGAGTATTTCTGCCAAGAATGTCTCCTCCTAAGTCATGTTAACTTCTGCATCCGTGGAGAAGGCGTTCCGCAGTTCTGCTGTTCAGTGTGTGAAGAACCATCCTGTTCTGTTTGTTGGTGGAGACTGCTTCAAAGCCCATGAAAAGCAACAATAACCAGCAAAAGAGAGCAGGTGCCAGAACATGACAGGAGCATAGACAAGTTTTCTACTAGAACTCTATGGGTTTGAAAGATGTCAGCATCACTCACCTTTCTGGCTCCCTTCCCAGATACAACCAGGATGGAAGGCAGTCAGCGCCAGAGCCTTGCAGAGCTCAGCTCCCTGAGCTGTGGATGAACAAGGAAAGGCCAAGGCAAATGCTCTCTGGCTGCTGTGATGCACAGAAATTATCTGATAACTGAGAGATCCTTGAGAACAGATTTGTCTTCCAAAGGAAATGAATAAAAAAACTGCACATGAAATTGTTGTCCAGGGCTCTAAACCTAGAGTTAGTACCATGCACTTTCTGACCATCCTTACGCTGTTTCTCACTAATATTTCAGAGGAGCACAGAAACTTAACAGTCCTTGCAGGGGCTCTACTATACTTTGACCTGTCACAACAGGGACTTAAACCTACAGTGCTGGAGATTCCTTGGTGAAGCTATCTCTTGTTTCTGACAAGCAAACATGAACAAAATAATGTGGCCCGTGAGGATTGTATCAGAATTTCTCAGAATTAATAATGTGTAAATCCAGAATCTAGTGTCAGACAGTATATAACTTATTTTGAACATGGATTGAGTTTTCTCTTAAAATTAGCAAGGCTATTTTCCCCCTGTAAGAGAAAATATTTCAGAACATCAGTCTTCTGAAAAGTCATCAGTCTCCATTTACTCATGACCAATTTCTGAAAGAGTTTCTGAAAGAGTTCAAATGATGTGGACAGTTTCTGTTCAAATGAAGAACTAATTTTTCTTGAGACAAAAATAGCAGTTTAAGGAGGAAACAAGGCTGTTTTGATGTATATGTGTCATGTGGACTGCTGAGGCAAATCAGGAACTTGAAAAATGCATATCTCTTCTGATTAAATCCTTAATCATGTATAATGGTGTCATGGTTTAATTCCAGCTGGCCACTCAGCCCCACACTCCTGCCAGTGGGACTGGGGAGAGAATCAGAAGAGTAAAAGTGAGGTAATTTGTGGGTTGAGATGGAGACAGTTTAAGAGGTAAAGCAAAAGCTGCACATGCAAAGAAAGCAAAACCAGGAATTCATCCACCACTTCCCATGGGCAGGCAGGTGTTCCGCCATCCCCAGGAAAGCAGGGCCCCATCATGGGTAAAAGTTACTTGGGAAGACAAACGCCATCACTCCAAATGTCCCCCCTTTCCTTCTTCCTCCCCCAGCTTTATATAGTGAATGTGACACCATATGGTGTTGAATGTCCCCCTTTGGTCAGTTGGGGTCACCTGTCCTGGCTGTGTCCCTTCCCAAGTCCTTGTGCCCCAGCCTCCTCACTGATGGGTGGGGTCGGGTGAGGAGCAGAAAAGGCCTTGACTCTGTCCACATTCTGCTCAGCAGTAAGGAAAACCTCCCTGTGTTATCAGCCCTGTTCCCTGCACAAATCCAAAACACAGCCCCATACCAGCTACTGGGAAGAGCATTACCTCTATCCCAGCCACTACCAGCACAAATGGGAATAGGAGCAGAAGCTATGATGAAAATCACCAGCACTGCCAGTCAAAAAATGAAACTGTGATTGTTTACTTGAGAGAAAACGTTGTAAAGAGGCATGAAGGACGTTGAATAAGAAGAGGCTAGAGAAGATAGATGGGTGGATGTTTCTTCGCAATACAAGTGAATATGGTAAAAAAAAATTCTTAAAATGAAGAAACACATGCAAAGTTATGTAGACAAACACATATGTAAATGGGCTCTTGATTTTCACTGCCTTTGATTAAAGTCAGGAACTTAGAATGTTTTCAAAAGAGTTTTTTTATAAGATAGGAAAAGTGTTAGAAGTCAGTAATTCAGGTCTTAAGCCATCCATTAACTGATGACAATGGAGACATGTTTTCCATTCTTCTGGATCCTTTCTTCCTGAGTATCTAATGCTGAATGCTGAGATGTGAATTCAGCATTGTTCACAAGAAACTGGTGAGAGATTTTAAACTAATTTTTAATGCTGGCTAAGACAGTGAACTAATAAAACCAGGAAATCCCAAGCTACGTTTATGAAGCCATCTTAGGTGAGAGTAGAGTGAATCAGAATTTGATAATATTAATTATCCTGAGATATGATATTGTAGTAATTTCGGGGCATCTTTGTAATAAAATTTGCCTTCACTCTGCTAATATACTTTACATGGAGATAGCATGGTGGTATTTTCATCAAAAATTCAAGTAGGAGCTACAGGAAAGTGAAAATATGTGTAGTGCTATCATGGCCATAGTTTGGTCCCATTCATGGGGGCTCTCTGTGTGTACCTGTGTGAGTGTGCATTTAGAAAGAACTTTTCGTAAATGATTAATTTTTATGTAACCATTTTACTGCATTTGGTGGAAGTAGATTTTTAGAAACTATTTTTTTTTCCCCAAGAAATTTTCTGCTTTGTAGAAGTTCATGGGTTTTTACTTCAAGCTCAGCATAAGAAACCTTTTAAGCATGAAAACAAATGAAGTATCTCCAAAACCAGACGGCTCTGTTTTTAAAAATGTCTTTCCTCTCACGTGTTCAACCCATGCTATGACCAACATAAATTAGAAACAATCATAATTCTGTTCCTTTGGCTATATCTTTTGGATACCCTCCAACATAAAATGCATTAGCACAAAAATGTTCTTGTCCTTAATTAATTTATAGCTTAGAGCAGAATACCATAAATAACAGTTGAACTTCAGCTGCAAAGGTTTTAAAGCCATGGATAAAATATTTCATAAAAATTGTAATAAACCTTAAACAGTTCTAGATGACAAGTAGAACTAATTATCAATAATCTTAGGAATTTCAGTGGTAGACAACTGAATGTAAAATATGTTTATTTTGTAGTATATTTGGGTTCTATTGAATTTATTGTCGTTGTGGGAGAGAAAACTACTTAAGTTTTATCCCTACCCTGAACAAATACACTTACTAAACTGAACTGTTTGGTTAGAGTTTTTGGTTTGGTTTGGTTTGTTTTCAAATAGCTTGAAGTGTACAAAGTATGCTGGCATATCTTGTTTTGAAGCATGCATGGTTGAAGTGCACAGAATCTGCATGATATATGGGAACACAGGACTGGACAGGATCTAATGGGTAATCAAATTTATTGTTATAATATTGCAGGAATCATGTTTTGTAATCCCCTTCATAAAATTATCAAGTTCCACTGTGAGCACATTTAGGATTTTTGCTGCTGTTTCTCCACTGGAAAATCGTTCCCAAATCTCATTGCTCCATGTGAGAACCTGTTTTTGGTTTCTAGCATAGGTTAAATTCTGGCCAATCTGTGCCATTCGGTTCTGTTGCCAACACTGTCATTTAATTAAATGGCTCTCCCATCTCCCTGATGTTTGCCTCTGTGATATATTTATACACAGCAACTGGATCCCTTAACAGACTTTATTTTGCCAAGTTAAACAAGCCAAGCTCTTCATTCTGTCTTCTCATATGATAGGCTCTCCATTACCCTGATCATCCCAGAAGCCCATCTTTGTACCTGAACAAGTCTGAGGTAATGTGCTACAAATGACAAGGTACAACAGACTTGTATAACAGCGTAATAAAAGAAACCCTAGCAAACAGAGTAATAATTTCAGGCTTGCAAGCATGTGCTGTGCCAAATATTTAGGAGGTTGAGTGAAGGTTTTGAAATCTTCTAAGTGGATCTTTATTAGAAATAATGTGGGGTTTTCCTCCCAAGTTGTTGATTGAAATTGCAGTATGAAAGGTTTTAGGGTTTCAATCAAAAGCTGGGAAATCAATGAAAATTATTTGGCTGAGACCCTCAGCCACCATTGTATTCAGTTGATTAGATTTGTGACAGTAATCATTGAAGAAATGAGTCTGACATTTTGAAAGTTTGTTTGACAATTATTGACTGGGAAAATTCCTATGAACACTGTATAGTATGTGATGAACCATTCCTGAAGAAGCCACAATTGCATTCACATATTGCCCTGAAGAAATTTTAGTTACAGAGTTTGGAGGGTTGGTTCCCTGGAATCATGTATACAGAGTGCTCCTGTTGGTGTGCGCCAATGGAAAGCAGAAGAGAATGTGGGCACAACTGATCCCACCACCTCCCAGGCCACAGAGAAAAGGATATTTGGTCAAATCCAGTATCCCCTGGTCTCTTGTGCCATAGCTTCTTGGAAAACTCCAGGAAACTCCTGTCTGTCAGCTGTTAAGACTATGACAGCAATCTTTTTTTGGCTGTTTTACTTGCAATCCTAACTGAGTTGATAGTTTAATCAAGTTTCAAAGGGACCTTCAGAGAGAAACTTTTTTCCAGTCATGCTGAGCCTGACATCCCAGTGCTTGGGATCAGGATCACTGGAGAGTAGGATGTATCCGTAAGTGTAAAGGAGAGATACTGGGGGAGCATTTGTTTTTTCTAGAGTCCTTCTTTCCTCAGGAATAAACATGCTAATTTCTTTTTTAGCATTTTTC
Organism: Oriolus oriolus; assembly: GCA_013400235.1. Classification (NCBI taxonomy): domain Eukaryota; kingdom Metazoa; phylum Chordata; class Aves; order Passeriformes; family Corvidae; genus Oriolus; species Oriolus oriolus. The sequence continues at coordinate 58,736 of VXBT01011961.1, forward strand.
TGCCTTGTGGCAGAAGGCAAAAAGAGCTTTTGTAATATACTGGAGGGAAAGGGAAGCACAAATTTAAGCTACTACATGCACATATCAAGATCAGTGAAAATGAAAAGCTTTTAAAATACAAGAAATTTCTTGAACAAGAGCAAAGGGGAATCCCAACCATGAATACAAGCAGTTAAGTAGACAGTTAAGGAAATGCATGTCGGGGCACTGCAGTAGTGGCTGCTCTCTGAGGATGGGGGTAGGGGGAGCAATCCCCTGGGACCCAGAGACTTGAGGGAGACAGCTGGGGACAGCCCCAGCCCTTGGCATCAGGTACATTCCTAGGGATAGGAGGAGCCTGGGATGGGCTGTGGGCCCAGCTTGGTGGCGTCCATGGGTGGGCAGGGGAGGGCTGGGCTGTGTGGAGCTGGAGACCCTCCCTGCTGTGGCGATCCTGGGGCTGATGGCCCCAGGGGGGTTGACGTAGGGTCCTGGGTCCTTGGGGCACTGACAATACATTAAATGGAACTGTAATTCTAACAAACATTTCTGATGGTAACAGTCACAGTCAAAGAGCTGATTTGATAGTGGAAGCTGTTGCACACCTCCTGCCCCCGTGGTGGTCTGTGGGTCGTGGGAAGGAGGTGGCCCTTCATGCATCCCGAAGCTTTGTCCAGTGGTGCTGGTGGGGTGTAGGGTGCTTGACAAAATCAGCTTCATTTTGTGTCCCATTCTGACTAGCTGTGCACAGCCAGACCTTCACAGTAGCCCACCAGACTGTCTATCCAGAAGGACTTGCCCTTTGTTGGACTATTCCCAGTGTGGCCGCTGGGGCTTGGAGCTTGGAGTGAAAAGCAGCTTTGAGAGCTCTTGGCTTTCCCTGGCTTTTCCTTTGAGAGTCCTGGGAATGGTGGTTGTAGATCAATGAGAATATGGGGACTTTCACTGACCTCTTTCATTGGAGTATCTTGGCAAACCTGCCAAAGAAAACTTCAGCTTTCTGCTACGTTTGACTTCCTGATCCCTGCTTCACTGGGGGAGAGGAGCATGTGTATGTGAATGAGGAAGGATGAGAGGCTTTCTCTAAAACAAATCTGCAGAGAATCAATGGCTTCTTATTACTCTGCTGAGGGTAACAAACAAAAATTATACTATTTAGTGCACATAATAAAACTCTCAACAACTGGGATGGAAAAGGCAGCCCAAGAAGCATCCTGCTTCATCCTTCATCCTGCAAAGGGCTGTGATGTCATCGCAGCCCTGCTACGCTGAAGTGGCTAGTAAGGCGAAGTCTGCAACCAAAGCTTTGTCTTTCATTAGCCTAACAGGAGGTTAGGAGCCTTTTGATGCGCCTGTGTGATGTCTGTGAGTGAAATACCAGCTTTATTCAACTCAGCAGCAAAATCCCATGGGCTTTTTAGTACAACACAATGTTGTATGATGGAGAATATTTTAACTAATACAGTGATATTCATTTTGGCTCTTTTGCTCATCGTATTTCCTGTGGCATCACTTAATTAAAACAAAGAAGACGTGTAGGCATAAATATTATCTTGAGATATTTTAATGTTTAATGAAGAAAAAGCTTTTCCAAAGAGCACCTTATCCTGCTGCTTGGCCAATTATCAGAGGATGGAAATTACTTAAGTCCTATCTGTGTTCCAGGATGTCTCTTCTTGGGAAGATATAGGTGTAGTTACTACACTTGTAAAATGACTTTAAAACAATAAACAGTGGAAAGAAAGTACCCTTAGGGGCCTATTTTTATACAATGTCTTCTGTGAACAAGGTCTCTGCAAATTGTGAATAATGCCACTTTTTTGCTTACAGAACATCAGATTTCAATCTCATTTAGGCTGATGAAAATCCGGAGTAACATCTTTAAACTCAGAAGAGTAAAGGCAAATGAGGTCAGAATTTGACCCACTAAGCCTTGATCCACCCTTTTCGTATCTTAATAATTACTGAATATGCGCTGGTTGACAGCAAACTCTTCTTTGTCTCTTACATTGTGCAAATTGCACTGAAAAATCAGCTCTTCATTGTGAAAACATGACTCATTTTCTTTTTTTTAGGTCTAGATAGTTGCATATTAACTTTTAAAGACAGTAGTCCTTATCCTTCCTCCATCCAAATTAATGAGAAAACTCTCGCTGAATTTTTTTGAAGGACAAACCTTTCATAGGGCAAAGAATTAACTGCTGTAAATCCCATGTGCCTCATACAAGTCATCTCTGTTTTGCTTCTTGTAAATTGTCATGAGAGATGTGATTCGGGGCTTGTGGGTATAACAGCAGGATGACCTGAATTCTTGCACATGTAGGAAATATTTTCTGCTATTCATAAATAAATAAATAAATAGATGGGTAAGTGCTCAAGACTGAAGTTCTCTAAGAAAATTTTCTAGAAATGAAAATATTTATCAATAAAATAACCTTCATGTAAAGCTAAGTTTTCCTTAATATGTATGCACCAATTTAACTGTGATTAGAGCTGGTTAAGATTTCATTACTTTATCTCTCCTTACATTGTTCATAATCCAATAGATCTTGTTCTTTCCATTCAGAGCAAGGAAAAAAAAATACAAATACCAAGTTGGTACTCACTATTTTGCAAGAATTCACATACAGTTTGTTAAGAAATAATGGCCAAATGGGTCATACACTGTTCTGACTGCTATTAACTTAGATACTGCAGTACTCCTGCTTTGTTCCTTAAATGGTAATGTTCCTTGTATGACTATATTGTTATTAGAACTATATAAATTATTTAAATAACAGTCAGTTTGTAGAGTTGAACGAAATTGTTACTGTTTTCTTTAAAAAGATCACAGCTTCCCAGAACACCATGGTCTGCTTGCCCAGGAAAGACCTCCGTGGTCTCACAGCCCTCAGAATCTCTGTGGCCCCTGTGTCCTGCCACTGAGCCTGCCTGGACACAGCACTGCCCAGCCCCACTGGCTCTGATGTTTCCATGCCAGCTGTCTTTGGAGTGCATTTGACGTGCAAAACTTTGTTCATGCCATAACCATCCTGCTCAGTCAAGAGAGTCAGGGCAGAATTCAGGGAATCCATAATCTGTTTGTTTATGCAAACTAATCAAACGAAACAAGGAGCTTTTATCAACACAAGACCCTGCCTCCCTCCAGTGTGATGGCTCTGATCCCCATATGTCCTGCAACATCCCCAGCTCTCCAGGCACAAAGCTCCTAGTTCCCTGCATGTCTTCTGTACCTCCACATGATTTGGAGTTGTCACCATGTCCCCAGCCTTCCTTTGTTTTCTTTGTGGGCTGTGAAAGAAACCAGTCTGCATCTCTTGCTGTGCTGCAGGTTGGCCAGCTTGGCCAGCCACAGGAGTCCTGTGTTCCCACTGAGCAGGCAGAGCTCTGCAGACTGCCTGCCATGTCATTAATACTCTGCTGTCATTTTGCCATGTCATGTCATTGCACTGCACATATTCTGCAGAACTGCTCTCCTCTGTGAGGAACCCAGCACATCACCTGCCAGCTTTTTCCTTCCCTCATTATGGCTGGTTTTTTTGGGATGGAGGGGCTTTCTTGGTGTTGACTGCCAAATTACAGCAGAAAGCTGTGACTTGTGGTAGCAGTTCTTTGGAGGCAAAGGGAGCGTGAGGTTTCCTGGTTGGCGTACAGGATCATACCTGCAAATGCCTCGCCTCGTGTGTTCCGGATACTTCAGGCCACTGTGCACTGTCATGGCTTTGGAAACACTGGATAAAGTCCGTGGGAGTCTCTAAATAAAAAAAATATAAGTATTTTCAAGGCACTTTAAGTCTGGAAGCCTGTGTTTCCTAGCTGGCCTGCTGGCTAGCTGGCGGACAAGCAGAACGTGCTGCTTCTCTCTTTGTCCTGGTGTGCGGCCCCTGAGCCTTATCTCTTCTCTAGGGAGCAGCAGGGACCCCAGTCAGCCTCGGGTGGGAGCAGCAGAGCGATGGCACAGGGACATCTCTACCCTCGACTCCCTCCTCCCCCCTCCGGACCTAGCTTCTAGCGAAGCCCCTGCCCTGGAAGCATCCCTCGACACAGGTACTACTGCACACCACGGGCTGTTCTGCTGACACACAGGAGCTCCCAGGTGGAGCCACACTCCTAAATAAATAACATGCAGGAGATGCTGTGGCAATAGCATGGCTAGAAAGCAATACTTGAGCTTTCTGCAGATGTCAGCTCCAGGAGGTAACCAAAATGATTTGTTTCAAAACAAGAAAATGTGAACCTGAAAACCAAGAGTTTTCAAAGGCTCATCTGAACCGCAGAGCTGTTAAAGCCCTTGAGGACTGTTGAGGATTCCCAAGGACATCCTGACTACACATTATTTTCTCTGAAATTTTTTAGCATAATGAGTCAAAAATAAACAACCTGAGTTAAGGACTTAGTGTAAAAAAGAGCTCTGCAGAAGGCACCATGGAATTCTGTGACCATATTACATGTCTCACAATAATCATCTTGGATTTTTTCCTGTCTTTTAAAATCCCCATTGCTAGTATGACATTGGTTATACAGCATTTTTTATTTCCAGTTTTAAACTTCCTCAAGGTGCTAGAACATACTTTGAAACTGTGAACCCAGCTCAAAAACTGGAAGGCAAACACTAAATGATTTTATAAAAATTTCACAACTTTAAGCCAAATATCATATCATATTTTTAAATGTCTGAGTCATTTGGAAAGCTTGGGACTGTCTGTATTAATTACTGCCCCAGAAGATCTATCCCAGCAGTCAAAGCAACTCCATTTGTAGTCAAGGATTGCAATCACAATCTTCCTGGAACTGAAAGTTGTACATTGTGCAATTTTTATGGCTTGTATAGCTTTTCTATTTTTAGTTATTTCAAATCTGCAATTCATCATATAATCCTCCTTAAATTGTCATCCATAATGCTAATTGACATTTACTTGGCAGAAGTTATTTGCTTTCTTAAATTTATATAGTTACTGTTTTATCTAACAATGTTGCACAAACAAAACTTTATTTTTCTCTGATGTAAAGTTGATGTGAGTACAAGCTGGTAATGATGTGTGTCTAGTTATGGACTTCAAAACAATTAACCAAAAAAAAATTACTCCCTCCCAGTATTTTCTTTCTTTCTTTTAAAAATATGCATGTGTTATGAAGTCCAATAACTGTTCCATTATTTCAGCAAACCATTTATTTAATCATCGCCTTTCTAGACATTTGGAAAAGTTTCTCTGAGGTTTGAGCAAGACTAATATAATGGCACTTTTCAGCTTTTTTGAATATACCAGGAGAAGAACAATTTTCTGATTTCTTTTGTCCGTTATAGAAATTCATCATCAAGGTATAAGAGATCAGTCAGTGACAAGTATTTACACAGAACTCCTCAGCCTTGTTCTTGCTTACTTAAATGGCAATGTCATGTATTTGGCTACCTGCAGAAATCCGTTGTGAGACCCTGTGTCACACCCTGGCTGAGCACAGGACAGGGGACTTGCCACACCAATTCATGGCTTTTGTACCATAATTCTAAGTGTTGGGTTCTGCCAATATTTTTATTTTCTAGGCTTTCCTATCGTTTTAATTGTAATCCTTTGTCTTTGACACGTATGCTTATTTCAGCAAGTCCAAGGTTTGTCGAATCCTTGGTGTTTGCTGCTTCCACAGCCTATGGGGGCCGAGTGAATTCTAGTGCCTGGAAATCCGGTGCTGCAGCAAAGTCATCCTACAACACTGGGATGTGCTGCTGAGCACTTTTCCATGCAGGCTTTTGGTTTTTCTTGATGGCAAAAAGTAATGACCAGTAAGTACAATCAGAATAAAGAGATTTTTTGCAAGCATGACAGCTACCTTAGGTTGAGCTCATGGCCATCTGCCAGCTGTACAGGGTTTCTCTAAATTCTCTGGCCATTTCATAGCAGGGTGGTTTTGCAGGCCTAGAATTGACTGACAAACTGCTGACTGATTTTTAATTTTTTGGTTTGAAACTTATGTTGGGGTTTTTTTGCAGTCAATAGTGTTGCGCAGGATGAATTGAAAAGATTTAGTAGGACACCATGTTTTTGACTTTAGTTTGATTAAATGAGTTACACAATTTAATATGGAGGCACAGGGTGTATGTATTCCTCAAATTCCACTTCATTTAGCAGAGTCTTTCAGGTTTAAAGATATAAAATATTCTTAATTAATAGAAGTAAGGAAATATTCATTAACATGAGGACTTTGTTCTGACTTTTCTAAAAGCCTTGGGAAATATTTTCAGTATATATACAGTGGAGGCTCAGCTGTTTAGTTTGAGCTTCCTTTTTTGGGACAGCTGTGCTTACCAGTTGGCTACTGGATGCTCTGGAGAGCTGCCCTTTAACTTTCATCTGGGCAGGTCTGAAAAAAACTGTTTTACCTCTGAAATTAATGCAGTCTGCATGGGGACAAATGCAGATAAGGAAAAGCTCTTATCTATGCTCTGCAGTGAATACTAAGAAGCAAGCAGTGGTACTGAAAGCTCACTTAGACACTTTCACTAGGGATGGAAACCTGAGTGAGGTTTATTCTCACTGGGAGTAAAACAGTAAATGAAACGTGGAATGAACATACAAGAATACTCTTTTACATCTTGTTTCTTACAATAAATAAGTATAGCACCTTTAATATGACAAGAGGTGGATTTGCTTCCTCAAAGGAGGAAAATGGGCTGATCTTCCTTTTCCCAATCACAGCTTAGTGCAGCTTGGTCCCAGCAGAGCCAAGACATGACTGAGCTGCCAGCTGCAACCACACCAGGTCCTTGCCAAGGCACTGGGTCCACCACACAGGAGAAGCAGCCCAAAGTAATTTCTCAGTCACCTAAACTTCCTTGAAGGCAGATGAAAAATATTTAAGGAAACAAATACAGAATGCTGAGACATTACATAACTGCTGGATCAGACAGCTTTTCACCAAATAAAGAAAAACAGTAATGTACTTACATGCTGCTTTCTTACCTGATCTACCAATAATATGTCATCTGTTTATGCCACCTCTCTCATTTTTTTGGATGATGACCAAAATTTTGACATTATTGTGAAATGTCAAATCACTCTTTTAAATTTGTATTCCAAGATCCAGTGATGTCTTAATATTTAGATACCCACCAATTCCATTCAGCAACACTGAGATTCCCACTGCTTTTCTGTCATACAGTTCCTCATATGAAATAGGAACTTGAAAATTCTTATTAAATTTTTTCAGATTTTTCATCAATAAAAATTAGTCTCTAGTTTCACTTTCTCTAACTAAAAGAAAGCTAATGTAGATCCATTTTTTATTGCACTTTCTTAAATTAGTTGTTTTGTACAATTATGGCCAAATTCCCCCACTCTTTCTCCCAAGAATAGAGTTTAGCATGAGAGATTGTGGCTGGAGAATCAGATGAGCTCATTTCCCAGTTAGGGAGCTGAGTAAGGGTCACCTTTTGACTCTTTTCAGTGCCTATTAGAAATACTGGGTTCTCTGCCCCTCTCAGGCAGAAGTGTGCCTGCGGCAGAGGTCTGTGTACTGATGCCTTGTAGAAAATCCGTCCCAACAGCACAAGTCACTTGAGTTTGTGACTTCGTTAATACAAAACTGGCAGGGTTGGTTATCGCAGGGACTGTGAGGGGCGGACACAGTCCCACAGCCTCTCTCGTGTCCTAACATTTGCCACCAAGTGTGGCACTGTGTCAGATGTTGATAACGAGGTGCCAAATACTTGCTATCGCCTCCCCACCCATCAGAAAAATCGGCCTTTGTGATGATGCATTTCTGGATCCAGCCCCAGTTTATCAGTCAGTTCACTGATGTGCCCAAATTAAGGGCACAACCTCTTTAGAGAGATTAGGGCTGACTCAGAGGGGCAAAACTGAGACCTCCCAGGGTCAGAATGCAGCGGCATCCTCCAGCCATGTCCTCTCACAGGGAGAGTGGAACAACACCATCCTCTACCTAGCACCTTTTACCATGGGAAGAAAATCAGGGGATGCTTTCCCTGATAAACAGGAGTCATGGTGGGCTTTAGCAGTGGTCACTGGAGCTGCATTACTGAGGAGGAAGACAGGCCTGAAGTCCTAACACAGACTCAGAGAGCTCAGACTCCATTTCAAAGACGCTACAGATTATGGATGAAACCTAAACTTCTATCTAAGTCACACAAGTGAAATACTTAAAGCTGAGCAGTGTGAATTTATACCAGTGCAGACAATTTTAACTTCACGCAGGCTTGTAAAACACCCACTCCATTTGTTGGAGCTCTTTTTAATATCTTTCCATGGCTCTGAACTGAAATTACTTTCTAAGAAAAGCAGCTGAGGAAGTTTTACTCTATCCTAGTGGAAAACGAAGAAATTCAACCCTTTTTTTAAAGTTAAGAAAGATAGAGTGTTTGGCTAGTTGCAACAAGACAAACACAATTCACTTAGGTTTTATCCCTGCTGAAACTGGATTTTAAGACATCACAGACATTAAAGAATCTGGCAGGTAATTTTAGTAATGCTAATGCAGGACCAAGCCCATGCAGAGATATTTATTTGCTTCTTCCTTCTCCTTTCCTTCCTTACTCAAAGTAACTATGCTGTATTTTTGGCTTAGCCTGAATTTTTGCTCTGAATTAAAAAGCCAGGTGAAGATTTAAGCAGATTAACATTGAAAGGCTGTTGAAAAACCCCATCAAAGCCAGCTCAACGTGTACATGCAGGATACCTCTTTAACTTAATTCTTTTCCTGTGAAGGAATTGTTGTCTAAGGATTTTGAAACCATGACATTAGAAGAGGCATGGAAATATGGTTTCTAAGAATGAAAGCAATTAAAGTGGCTGAGGCCATTCTGAATGCCCAGGTGAGGTATCTGCAGGTTTTTGTGCTGCTCCCTGTCAGTATGAGGCATTGGAATTATTTAAATCAGTTAGGCTGACATTTACTTCTTTACTTTCTTTGCCACAAGTTCTGAAGTCAGTGGAAAGCCTGCAGGATTACTGGGAAATAATGACAGCCACTGGGCTGGCACTGCCAGGAATGAAGTAAGACTCTCCTTTCCTTTTACCTCTTTGCAAACAGTAAAGACAAGTGAAGGCCAGGGCTTTGAATAATGCAAGGGCCGCTCTGGAGCCTCACAGAGCTAGTCCCTCCTTATCAGTGACATGAAGCAGTGCAACCAAGCCCAGCAAAAGCCAGGATAAGCCTGGTATGAAGTGGGGATGTTGTGCAACCTCTCTCTCTCTGCTTCAGCTTCCCTGTCTCTTCCCAACTCCTGCTGAACCACTCTACCTCCAAAACATCCCTCAGTAGCAACTTAAAAATATGCCGCTAGAATAAGTAATAGAGTTCTGCATGCCTTGACCTGACTTGAAAATTCGGATTTTTTTCTGTTTTCCCACCACTCACTGCTTATTTTCTCTCTCCAGATTGTGTATTTATGGTGAGTTGCACTTTCCCTTTGCACGGCTGATCAGTTTCCCATTTCCTTTGTTTGTAAAGGCTGTGGAAAGGAAAGGTTGTAAATTAAACGGTGACAGGGCATGAGCACAGATACTGGAAGGTCTGTACTCATGCTAAACTCTTGGAGTGGTCCTTGGCACACTTCTGGCCAGGCCACTTAACACCCTCCCGATCCATCTGAGAGCATGTTTCAGGAGTCAGCATGGGCTAGGAGCAATTCCCAGTGGGCAGTGTGGATGCAGCCAACATGTTATGGATGCTAAGAGGGCTTAAGAGCCTGAAGTATTTTCCAGGACAGCTGGCCTCACAGTCAGAGAGGAGTCCTGGACATGGTTAATCTCCAGCATACATGTAGCCAGAGAATTCCTTTTTTTTTTCCCAGCAGGAAAAATATTATTGTAAAACTACCAAAACTGATAGTGAGTTCAAGGGCAGGTTTGGTATCATAGACAATATTTAACTCTTTGTTTTGAAACCAATTAAACTTCACAGAGGAGGAACCTTTTGGGAGGTGGAAGGCAGCCCAGTCTAATGGAGTGGGTTAAATTCACATCTCACCAGATGACAAGGCATTCATGTGCAAGCTGGTACTCCGTGTCTATCAACAACTGAAACTTCCTACAAAGGAGTCACTGACAGAGATTTGGAACTTGCTCCCTGCTTTGGTTGACAGTTGAAATTTGAGATGCTGCAGATGTTTTTTTTTACACTGTTGTCTCTTGGAGACTATATTTGTAGAAGATACAGGTCCTCTGCCTAATTTTTGTCCCTGTGCTGTGAAATCTGTAAGAGTATCTACATTGTGATTATGTTTTGTATTTTTTTAAAACAACAGAAAGATAAATTAGTCTCATGTAAAATGTAGCTATAGTTCACTGGTTTCAGAAAAATGAGAGCCGTGCAAATTACGGCTACTGAAAAGAATACAGATTCAAGATCCACATCAGGTCAGAAAGAGACAGCAAAATGTTTACCTCTATCCAAAGCTTAAAGTTTGCTTTTGGGACATTAATCTTTTTGTCTCATCTCATACTTGTTAACAATAGGAGTTAATTTTGAAATAAAAAGTAATTTTAAAGTAAAAACTTGAAACTTATTTTGCAGAAAGCTAAGGGCTTCCTCAATCCCTAATTGTATTTGCTATTTGCCCCGTGGTTCATTCCTAGGTTAAAGCAGGCTCGCAAGGCCCGTGGAATGACTTTAGTTTCCATGTCGTGTTCTCTCAGTGATATATCACTTTCAGGTATTTTGGTTGGTCATACTAAGGATAGGAACAAGGCAAGACCTGTGATGATTTTCAACCTGCTCCTGTGTACTGCTGCTTTCAGCAGTCTTCTACCATCCTGGCAGGAGACAGTGCATTGTTACAGGAGCAGTGGTCTTTAGAAACTACTTACTAGAGATACCTGGGTGTGGTTCCTATGTCCACGGCGTGTTTCACCTTGTGGGTTATCAGCTTGGTTCTCTGCCGCCAGCAAAAGAAATGACCAGTGCTTACCTAACACCAGAGATTTCCCCGCTGCAGGAGTGAAAAATCTTTGGTAGGCCAGCTAATCTGCATCACCTCTCTCACCATTTTCCAGGCACGTTCTGGCTGTCAGGTGATAAAACAAATGTTTAGTAGGTTTGGACTGGAACTAATGGTGACATTGCTAGCATTGTCTCCATGTGAAGTTCACAGTTTGATGTGAAATGGGTTAACTCAAAGGAGCAGACAGCTGTAAAATAATATGTGAGAAATCATGATAGGGCACAGTGCTCAATCCAGCGCTCTGAGAGTGGCTGTGTCTCAAGACAGGCTTCATCAGCTGGGTGCAAAGCCCCAGAAAGCAGCAGCATTATTTTCCTCCAAGGATCCATTTTCCTTCAAATCAGAGGTATCCCTGGGCATGGGATGCCCCAGTGGGCTGGGAAGAGGGATGATTTGTCCATGTCTCCCAGCTCAGCTGAAATGGGCTAGAAAGGCTGCCCTGCAGGCAGCTGGCACTGCTGCCACCTTCCTTGCTCCTGGCTAGTCCCTTTCAGCCACATGGCCACTCCAGAGGACAAATGTCTCAGCCCTCATCAGACCTAGTGGCATGTTTGTCTAGTGGTGTCAGCTACTTGAACTGTCTCCTCTGTGACTCCTGTTTGTACTTTCTGGCAGCTGGGAAGCACAGTAATCAAAACATGGGTAGAGTGATATATAAAAGTTTATTTTTTTTGACTCAGTGATGATCTAATAGCTTATCATTCCACATGCCTCATGCATCCAAGATGTTTTTCCAGATGAAGCCTGGGAAACATGAATCTTTGTGAAACAAGTCTATGTTACTCCTTAGTTGGTCAGCATGCATTACTCACGTAGAAGTATTCCAGATGAAACCACAAGTTTTCCTGAAAATGACAAAATTAATGGAATTATACCAGCATAAACTCTGTTCTTTGTAAATCTGTGCCATAATTTAGCTAGAGAAGAGTTTACCTTGGAATTAAGAAAATGGAGTTAAAGTGGTATAAATCTGCCTCAGTGACGACTGGGTTTCCTCTTTTAATTTTGTGAAATCCTTTTCTGCTTTCACACAGATTATACTTTTTCAGAAAGACACCTGGATATGGAATTTTCAGAAATCTATTTATTTTCTTCCTGAGAATACATTTATGCTTATTCCTGTCTTTTTTTTTCAAACAAAGGAACTATTGTTGATATAGTCCTTGGTGAACATAGTCCATGTGTTACTATGCCCCACTGTTAAAAGAATAAATTTTAGAAGCTAAAAAGTGAGTCTTTGATAAAGCAAAAAGGCTTTGCTGATTCTCATGCTGTACCTCAGCAAGTGTGTCTGTTATAACTTTGCTACTTTTCTACACTACTTGCAAACAGCAAACCCCACTATGGCAGCAGTGTCAACAGGATGAAACAGATATTTCCTTTTTCAGTGCATGAGGCTCAGCACTGGGGTGCTGGGATGCTGCTCCTCCTAACACCTGCATGACAAACACTTTTACAGGGCAGCAAGCAGACCAGGTGAAAGGATGAAGGCAACAGTGGTGTTACAGTGGTGTTACACAGCTAGAGTAGCCACAGGTCCTCTCCTAATCTGTATAGGGATTACAGCCCTGTGGTTTGGTTTTTCAAGCTGTTTACTGAGTAGAGAATTGTCCTGATTCAAAGAGTATCCATAGCCCTGTGCCAATAGTCCAACAAGAAGGGCAAGCAGCAAACATGTGCTCTCACAAAAGCACATTGGCAAAGTGTAACACTGTCAAAAGGAACAAAGACCTTTTCTTGTTTGCTCAAATCAAGTCATGATGCATATGAGGACAACAGACTGGGGGAGGGTTAGACAGCACAATGGATTAGTACTTTAGGCATGAAAATTTAGAAATTCAGGAAACTCCAGGATTGCTAAGGGCAGATATTTGTTCCATTCTTCATTGTATTAGTAATTTGGTTTATCACTCTCCTCTGACCATCATGACTGAAACAAATATGGGAGTCATCTGCAAAAGCAAAACCAAGAATGAGGTCTGCATTCCCTTGGCCTGGTTTGTTCACAATCCAGAGTCTGACACAATCCAGAGTCAGACACAGAGTCAGTCAAGTCCAGAGAGTCCAACTGCACAGCATTGCCTATCCATGCAGCCACAGGTCTTACGTGGTCCTATCACAACCTCTTGGGAATGTGAGTCCTTTTAATTTCTTCAAGTTAGATAAAATAATAATAATGAACATCTTCAGAGTCCAGGAAAACAACCTGGAACAACCAATATGAAAACTAGTAATTTTAATCAGCCTCTGAGGTGGTATGAACAGTTGTATCTCTACATGATTGTCTGTGAAAGTCACACCACTGAAGCCATGTAAACTTAGTTGTGGCAATCCAGATCCCTTGAAGCTAAAGCCATCCATTCCCATCTGAGGTGGTCCTGGCTGAGGACTTCTAAGCCAACAAGGTCAATTTGATGCCCCTATCTTCCTCTCCTTCTGACATTTGAGAAGGTGGCTTCTTTTCTCCCTTTTTTTTTTCTTTTCTTTTATCTTTTCTCTTTTCTTTTCTTTTCTTTTCTTTTCTTTTCTTTTCTTTTCTTTTCTTTTCTTTTCTTTTCTTTTCTTTTCTTTTCTTTTCTTTTCTTTTCTTTTCTTTTCTTTTTTCTCTTCTCTATTCGGTACCTATTACTTTCAGATACAGACTGATGCTATTTAAAATTTTTTTTAGCTGTCCTTGTCATTTGTAGGGTGTTTCAGATCTGGTGGAGGTTTTATATTATTTGGTCTCCAGTTTGAGTATATTTAAGTTATTTTTCACTCCTAGCCCTATACATTGATCGGTATTCACTGGGAAGAGATTTGGCTTGCTCAGTGCTTGAGTTCTCTGCAATCAACCCTGTGCACCAGGAACTTCTGCACATCACTTCACCCTTCACCCCTGCACAAATTTCTGCACAGCAGAGTCCCTGAAAGATACAATCCCCAAAGCCACAGCAGAGAAACAAATTCCAGGTTTGGTTCACTAACCCAATTGCACTGTCCTTACAATACTTTGTTAGCCTGTCAGAAACCCAGCACTTTCATGTCATATCCTAATCAGTTAGATCTGCAACTGAGATCCAGACTACAAATTTATTGCCAATGGCAACAACCATATCATGGCTTTAAATCAGTTTTTTGTGTGTGTGTATTGTAACATTATTATTATTATTATTTTAAGGGAAAATACTATGGAGCCAAAATCATCATGTCCAATTAGCAAGAGGGACTACACATTAAGTTCAAAGAACCCCTTTGCTGATTCTAACAGCACTAGTAACAGAGCCTAATCTAACCTGCCATTTCAAGAGCTTTACAGAGAAGAAATTGCGATCAGCGGGGGAAAGACTTGGAATAGCATGCAGCCTGTCCTCTCCTGACATCCTACTCAGCAAATTCCTCACAGATTTCCTCCTGATGTCAGTAAAACTAACATAAAGGTTACTTCATAAAATCTTGTGTGGATTCTAACTTATGAAAACTGAAGGATCCATGCCCAGAACAACAATACAGACTCAAGTAAATAATCATAGCATTTGTCCTTTGTGCACAAAGCTTAACAAATGACTGAACCAGAGGAGGGGTTGAAGAGTTCCCATGCCAAGTACCAGTGCTGTGAGCACATATTGAAATGAGTAGCCAATAAATGTCAAAATCAAGGTGACTGATCACATAAAGTCTTCTTGTTTGCCTGGAAACTGTTAGGAAAGGTTTCCAGTTTAATATGCAATATGATAAGGGGCGGAAAAAAAAAAGTAGAGTTAAATGCTAAAGTTGTTATAAATCATATGAGCTACTTCTTCAGGGAACACAATCCCTTCAGCAGATCAGGAATGCTGTAAGATATGGAGATATGATCAGGACTGACAGCAGGAGGTCATTTGTTACCAGTGTTAGAGTGGCAGTGTCCCCAGAATCAGTTTTGCAACCCTGGTGAAACAACAGATAAGCAAAGTTTTGGGATTTGGATATTTGCATACTGAAATAATGTCATGCAACTGCTCAGAAACTTTTCTTCTTTATCGTGATGCCATCAGAAACGCAGACGGATATCCAAAATGATAATACTAAGCACTCCTTTCCAGCACACAGTATTTCAGCCAAGATCACTGGTATGTTCTGGCTACTTCACGCTGCTCTAATTAAAACTCAGTCATCCTTACAGCTGCTTTATATTCCTAGAGCGCTGCACAACAGCTGGATCATGCCGTTGATTTTGGCCCTTAAAATCCTTGGAAATTACTGTGTGAATATCAAAACCTTGGCCCTTTCTGTCACCATTCAAGCCTCTGTCACCCGGATCTCTGGCTTCAGCACACGACACCTTTGCATTTGGATAACGTGTTGAAAAAGTATCAACATCATAAGGGAAGACAGAGTAAGTGTTAGCATTACTCTGATTTTGGCAGGCTTTCACACAAAGAAAGGCTGTCAGGGGCAGTGTCCCCGAGAGTGGCAGACTGTCTGCCACACTTACTGTCAGGTAAGGCTTGCTGCAAGATAAATCTACAAGTTTAAAAGAAATTTTGAAAGAGGACAAGTTTGATGTCCTCTAACAGCAATCATATGTCAATTAGCCAGATGATACAAAACACAGATCGATTGATTAAGCTGCTCTGTTGCTGTTTGAATGAATTTTGAAAAAACATAACTTTGCATCTGTCCTTTGTGGGCCTGTATTGATTTACATTGAGCACTTGAAATATGCATTCCTAATCTCTCTGTTAACAGGTTAATAAGCCTATAGTCAACTGCTCAGTCTTTACATGGCTACATGAATTATCTGAGCTCCCACAAGGACAGATGGGTCAAAGTGGCTGTCATGAGTGATGATGTGACTGGGTGGCACACCACCTTTCATGAAGTCTAACATATTCAGCTAAGTGCATCTGGCTGATTATGCAATGTTTCAGGTTGATGATATGTCTCAACTAGTCATAAGTTAAATTCAACATTAATTGTGCACCTTCAGGTCTATAAGTTGAGTCATCTTACTACAGAGAAATCCCTAACATGGCATGTTACTAAGCAGAATATACTATAATATAATAATCTGTTTTCCACTGAAAAACATATACAAGACAGTCTTCAAATATTTGTTCTTAAAACACGTAGGATGTCTTAGAGCCATGAAGCCATTCACTGTAAGCCATAAAAAATAGGTTTGGTTTAGAGATGAAAGTGGCTGGAGGCTGTGACCCACAGGGACTCAGAAGGAAACACTTAGAAAATAGAGACAGATTGAATCCCAAGTGCTCTCTCCTGAGAGGAAGCACGGTTGGAAAGTTTCAAACCCATTAAAGTTAAACAAATTCAAAAGCCCTATCTGAGAGGAAACATAGTACTATGTTTATTTTTCCATTATAAATCTGAAACCTAAAAGATTTCCTGAGGTTCTCAGGTATTGTTCATGCTTATAATGGAGATCTGTTTTTAGAAAGTGTAATTCATGTATTTAATCCAAACTGTTTGATGAAAAACACACTGCATAAGCACTCAGGAAGCTAAAGGCCATTGTATACCTGTATCACATATTGTTTGGATAAGAGCAGACCTACAATGCAAGGAATCTCTTTGTGAAACTCTCTCACTCCAAAATATGGGGTCTAATTTTCTCTCTATGTACGCTGCTGGATGAATGCCACTGAATTAATGAAGACATGAGTAACCAGTCATAATAAAAAGACAATCTTCATGCTGAGTGTGAAACTACGAAAGTGCAAGGCTAATTGTGAGCAAGAGATTTATAATGCTGGCCTGAGTCAAGTATGTAGGTAAGCCATTGCAGACCCAGTGTAATTTAGCAAAGCTGATTAGTCAATGTATTTTAGGTTTTGCTCCACCACTAGTGAACTGCTGCTCTGAACTCCTTATGAGAAGAGATGTGATGTTATTGATGTTGAGAAGCATCTGTTTGACTAATGAACAAACTGCAGACTAAATCCAGAGATTAATTTAAATGAGAGGAAATACTTGGAAGCGGTGGAATATTCTTCATTAGATTTATTGCTATAAAAATTTAGCAGTACAGTAGGTCAAGTGACAGAGCTAAGGAACATCTACTGTTGTTGTCTAAGACTCAGTGTAGGTGCTTAAGAGGACAGAAATGTAAGCATTGAATAACCATGACCTGACATTTTGGAGAAACCCTGAATCTTCTGGAAAGAGTGTATTGATCTTGCCCATTTACCTGTTAGTGATTTCATACCCTTTGTGCTCATTTTTCAAACTTCTTTTCAACTTTCCTTTATGGCACTTACTGTCTAATAATCTTGTGTGGTATTTGCCACCTGATTTACTCTGCATTCCCCACTTTTCTTGGTTATCTGCAATAAAGTCATTGCTTAATTCAGGGAAACTGCAGACTGACATTTGTAATGCATTGGCACTCCACTTCCATAGAGATTTATACCCCAGGAATATGCTTTTCAAAAATTTTATTGCATTTCTGTTTCTCAAGTAAGCCACATGTTAAAATAAGATCTATTTGACAACCTGCTTTGTTTTGTAGCGTTGAATTGTGAATGATCAAAATGTCAGCTGAAGAAAAGGAAACACTGGAACATGTTATTTATCATTTTCCCGCATCACTTTTAAGTTGCATACGTTTAAACTCATATCAGCATTTGGCTTGCTGAAAAAGATGGCTAACCTTACCTTAGGACTTTTTTTCTGCTGCACACAGAGTTGTTGAAATGATTGAGCTTTCTACCACAGTCTCTTGAGCATGACAGTATTTTTCAGTTTTTATAAGATTGTTGTTCTTACCAAAGGCAGCATTTCCACTGTGGCTTTTTTTTTTTTTTTTGTAAGTAATTTTGTTTATAAATGCATCTTTATGTTTGTTTCTTTCTAGGCAGGGATGAGATCCCGAAACCAAGGTGGAGAAAGCTCGTCTAACGGGCACTTCTCCAGTTCCAAGCCTGTCATCAGCCATGCAGAGAATGAAAAACTTCAGGAGGATGCCAAGAAAAAGAACAAACCTCATCGGAAGGAAGATGAGGTCATGGTTTCAGCAACTGTCAAACGGCACTCAAAATCACCTGGTCCCAGTGAGCGAAAGAACAAGAAGTCCATAGAGCTCTCTAAAGACGACTTGATAAAACTACTCAGTATAATGGAAGGAGAATTGCAGGTAAATTAAACATCTTCTAAACCATATTTCCTATGTACCTATCTATTTTTACATTGTCCAAAGAGCACAGGGCTCAGCTAACAGGGACGTGCATATTTAAGGCAAAGGACCGCAGAGAGAGAGCAGTGGTAGCCGATGTTTAACAGTCATAGTTTTAAGTACTGCTTTATTTACCACTGCAGCTTCCAAAGCAAAACAAATTATAAACACCTGTCAAAGAAACACCTGACAAACAAATGGGGATCTGCAGGTGAGGCTGAAAACAACCACAGAGGAATCAGTGGTGGGTGGGAAGAAGGCAGGGGGGAAGACAAGTAAATATAGGGAATGTAATTACAATCATTACTGAAAATATTCAAGAGTCAAATCTGCAAGTCAGGAATACTGAAAATCGACTTAAGCTGTCTCCTGGAACTTCTACATTTTTAGATATTACTGAGGGCTCAGCCAAAGCTCTGCCTGTCCTGTCTGATTTCTGGAGTCCAGTGCTCTCCACATTCCTTGCCTTTCAAAGATCCATTAGTTTGATTTCCTGGAGGAGTGCCTGCTTGAAAGCTTTCTCAGTTGTCTCGGTTTGCATGTTAATTCAGCCCAGTAGTAAGTCCTTGATAGCAGTCAGCCTGATTTTGCACTTGACTTGTCCCCAAATGTCTGTCCAGTTTTGAGATTCCCTTTAATGCTAATAAATCATTGAACTCTCAGTAGTGTCAGCCTTCAGAGAATTTCAAAGTAAGAAATTGAAACAAGGTATTTCAAAAAGTCAGTATGAAGACTTGTGGCTTTCAAAACTTATCCCCTTTTGTAGTAGGACTGCTTGTCAAATTCATCCTTATTTTGGTTGTACTTTAGTGATCCTTTTCACTGAACCTACAGACAAGCAGAAAAATGCCACCCGACCTGTCTGAAAACATTTTGTCTTAATCCCTTTATTCTAATTAACCACTACCATTTAGCTTTTCATGTAAGGCTTTGCTTTTCCCCTGAAGCCCACATTCATAACATTATTACTTTAATGTTGAACTTGTTACCATCTTATCTGATTACAAGAAGCAATTGTTCTGTCAATTTCTTTGGTACATGAGTCACCATTACCACAACTCTGAGATTCCATCTCACTAAGTATCATTAAGTATCACTTTTTCTGCACATAATTCACCTCTAGTTTGTCAGAAACTACTCTCAAGTTACAAAAAGTATGCATTCAAAAGAAATAATTTTGTGAAAGACAGAGAATGGTCATTTTCCAATGACAAGCTGCAGGAAAAAAAGAGGAAGAAAACCTGTTGAATGCAGTTTTGCAAAGGTAAAAGAAATTCTCACTAGAGAAAAGTAACCATTTTTATAGTGCTTCATTTTACTTTATTCAAAAACTTGTATATGTAATTCCCTTAGAGATGGAGCTAATGTGCAGCTTCTGTGGCGAACAGAGCCAAACCTCAATAGAAATGTGTCATGCTCGTGTTGTTCAGAAAGATTTACCCTGAAGTCACCTTTGTGGTCTGAAAAGGGGAGGTGAAGAAAGTCACTAATGTTTCCTGTGTGGCAATAAATGTGGTCTTTATTGTTTGAGTAATTCTCCTGCTCTTCACCATACTTTGTGGGATAGTTACACAACCTTTGAAGAACTGCCCATGTTCTCATTATCCCTCTGGGAATGATGGGGATAGGTCCTGGACAATACTTTTAGGGGTTCTCATATATACAGATCCCAAGGAGATGTTAGGGATGGCTAAAGCTTCCTGGCATGACGAGAGGGTGTGGGGACAACCACGCTGGTAGCCATAGAGTGCATCTGTTCTCCTTGCAGCCAGGCAGGGATGACAGTCATTATTTTTAATCCATAGGGGTTTTCAATTTCATTTCAAACCTCCCCATTTTAGTTATTTCCCTGGTACCTGTGTTGACCCATTTCTGAAGTGGGCAAGCTACAGTGCTTTGGCTTGAGATGAGAGCCTGGCTTTAACGCTACAAATGAAGATGAGCCAAGGAAGACTCCAGCCAAAGTAAATACTCTGGTATTACCTCCTGGCTGTCACAGTGACCTAATGCACTGAGTCATTTCATGGCTTTTTATTTTCAGATCTGTTCAGACATCTCTGGTGGCTGGCTGGCGTTTTGTTGGACTGACAGATCACACTGCGGGCTTATTTTGAAGCCATTTCAATACTGGCAAAGCAAACATTATCTAGGCATATGTAAGAAGATTTTGTTTTGAGAATAACATCAGGCTGTACCTGTAGGAAGATCCATTATTTTCTGAACAAAAAAATGGGATAAAATATCATGACTGTTTACTCAGCCATGAGCAGGGGGCATCTTATGCCTGTACCACCAGGGTGACACTGCCTTGGAACCCTCAAACAGCGAGCTAGGCCATGGGAGGTAATCTGGTCATGACCACCATGGGGTTGGCAAGGTAAACTGGTTATGTATTCATATGCATCAAGTGCTTAGTTCACTATTCACATTACCTGACGACATAGACCCACACCACATTGTTCTTGGTATCAATATTGAGCACTTACTTTCTGACTTGATGCCCCAGCTCTTCATTTTGAAGGCAAACCTGCCAGAAGACCATGAAGAGCTGCCCTGGCAATGATGTTTATGTCATCATTTTTAACTTGATTGTTTTTTTAAATTATAATACCCTCAGGGAGCTTGTTTGTGCTTTAGCTTCTAGAACCAAGCTGGACTCAGCTCTGCATGTCTTCATGTTTCCTGGTTGGACCCTGTGCATTTACTGAATACAGAGAAGGAAAGCTTTTCTTAAACATCTGAGGTCACCGTAGCCTGTGCCTTATTTTGTAAGAAAACAAAAGGGAAGAAAAAGTATACAGAAGCTGCGGTGATGGGAATGTGTCCCAATATACATGGCAGGAGAGCTCTTAAGTACAGCCTCTCTGAAGGAGAGTGGGAAGCAAATGAACTGATGACAGGGATTTATTTTAATGGCCTTATAGCTCAGTGGAGTGTGTTTTCTCTTGTGAGATCTAACTGCTCATACGACAAAAGTAGTGACCACATGGTCTTTAAACCATACTGAACATACAGTGGCAAAAAATCCATGAAGGATTGCTTCTTACACCTGGAAAAAAAAATTGATTTTTAAATACTGCAAAGCTGATTTGAAAAGAAAACTTCAAATACCAGTAGAATAAATTAGACCGTGAAGGCATGGCATTAATTCACCTGGTTGCTACAGTGATTTCAGTCAAACCCACATGTGAATATTATTAATTACAGAGCAAGACAGGCAGTGTGGATCTTTACAATGATGATATAATCCTATCTGTGGTTCACAGATTTTTGTCCAATGGCCTATGTATTTGTCCTGGCAGGAATATGTTCCCTTTCTGTATGGTTTCTGAGCAGCAGCCATTAATCTTCAGCAATACCAACACTGATTTTCAACATTTCCTGACTGGGGGCCCAAAAGGAAATGAGGAGCAGTATTCCTACATGTTTATGACTCACTCTTTTATTGCATGTTTGGGAAAAAAACGCACAATAATAAAAATATATTTATAAAGACAGCATCCCACCTCAAATCATTAGGTTTTTCAAGAAAAATAATTTCTTATCCAGATTCTGTGCCTATTGCTGGAGGACATTTTAAGCTTGGGAGACAGTTTCCTCTATTTCACACCAATTTAAAAAGGAGCAACTTTTCCACTCGAGGCCTTTATTACAGTCCATGTTTTACTGTGTTTCTCCAGTGCCAACATGGCATTCATCCCCTGCAGCTCAGCCCCCCATTCCTGTCGAGGACCCTTGCATGCTTTAGGGCTGAGGGAAAGGTTTCCTGAGAGCCTGGCGCTGTCGAGGAGCAGAGCTCCTCGGAGCCCTGCAGCCATGGGGTGTAAAGGAAATACATGTTTAGGTGTCAGCTGTACACTTCCTCTGTGGCAGACCTGAGGGTGCAGATGGGCAATATGTGAAATGTGATGTCTTGGGGAACAGTATGTGTAATATACAAACGATACATAAATTAATCACAAGACACAATTTCTGACAAGCCCTCAGACTTCCAAATGGTCTAATGTAACGCTGGGTTTGGTTTGATATTTGAAGGGAAACACTGTGTTTCAGATATTCAGAGGTAAACCTATTTATATAGCATCCCTCCTTCAAAGGGAGAGACCAAATGACTCTGCTGTCAATGAAGTCCCTTCCTTATCAGTATTTATTCAAGACTGCATTTAAGGGTTAATTTGAGTGCTCACAAGAGGTGCCAGAGCAATTTGTTGTAAGGCAGGTATGGGAGGCTGGTTGCTGGTCTCTGAAACAAGGTAGTCATGGGGGAAGTTCTCTCATCCAACAGAGACAGGAGGAGCTCACCTTCAGGTGGGCTGCAAGACTTTCTTCTCAGCCTGGGTGGATCAGGGAAAGGTTAGCAGAGGACTCTGTGTTTTGTTCTCTCTGGTAAGGTCCTTATCAAACACTTAAATATCAGTGGCTGCACATCCTGCCACAAGGAAAATCCTCTCTCTTAAAGTCAATTAACTCACATGGATATACGTGATAAAGTAGCCATTGCATTTTAACACTTTTTAAAGGTATTTTAGTATTTTACTGTCTTTCTATCAGAAAACTATGCTTTGTAAATGTAAAGGAAAGGAAAATTCTTTACTGTTTCCATCTTTCTGCTTTCTAGTTTCTTTCCCTTTTGTTCTTTTTCCTAAGATCTAAATTTCCCTATTCACTTTTCTTCCCTTCTTTATTTCTCTAGTTGTGATCTTTTTCCTTATTCTACCTTTTTGTCACTTCCCAACTCAGGCTTTCTTCATCCTTATACTGCAGATGCATTGACCGACCTGAGAATTCTGGAGATAAAATTGTAGAAGATATACTGTATATCAAGTCCCAGCATGTAATTTTTTAGGCAAACACTCCATTCAACCTTTGCTGTCAACTTAGTAAGCTGTGTTTTAAGATTAAGTGGGTTGTTTACTTTGACTGCTCCTATTGGAAAATAGTCCCAGAACTGAAAAGCTTTAATGTTTAGCTTTTAATTTCTTTTAATTTCTACTGCAATTTTAATTATGTCTAGTGAAACCTTTATGAAACTCTGCTATACAGTGATCCTGCTTTGAAAGCCCACCTCTTTCCCTCCTTTATGTCTTTAATGCCTGATGTGTAGACAGCAGTCTTGCATCCTCTGAGCCTTTGTTTTTGCCGTGCTAGCCATAGCACATCCTTTCAGTTTCCTCTAGCAAAATAGACTCTGCATGTCTTCCATCACCCCTTGACCAGCAGCAGTCACACCCTGGGTTCACCTTTCTTAGTGTCTGTAGCTGGAACTGCACATGGAGCTTGCTGTAGGAGAGAGCTCTCTAGTGCCTTGTGCATTTAGTTTAATATTTGCCTTTCTCTTAAGACATGGCATCACTTGGCCTTCCTATCACTTGTCAGTCTAACTAATATAACCAAGAGAATTTGACTGTGTAGCTGTTGTTGTGATGTTTTTCTCTCGGTCTCTTTTTCCTCTTGCTGCAATGTGTAAACTTTCATGTAATACCTCAAACTGCTTTTGTATTGACTTCTTCAAGATGTTGTAACAACATTGTGAGAGGCACCTAGTTGTTGTTTAGTTAAAATCACTGTACAAACTTCTATGTTTTTCTTCAGTGCCTTCTTTTATCCTCTTGCATTAATATTAATAAATATGGATCTGCCTGAAAGCTCAAGCAAGGAATATGGGATAGATAGGTGGGCAGAAACCAGATGTGTTTCTTGTGCCTGGTACTGAAATCAGAAGAGAAAACTGGAGCAAGTTGCCTTGGCACCAGAGAAAGCAGTGGTGAGAAGATTTCAAATGGTCATTAGCCAAACAGCACTGACTAACAAGCTGCAGATAAGCCAAGGCAGAAAGAATAGGTAAGGCCGGAGAAAAGTGCATGTAAGGTATCTGTGAAGTCTTGTTGATTGAATTGAAATAGTTTAGGACTTAGGAGCATGTCATACAGATGAAATACAAATTCCCCTGAGAGAAAAGCCTTGGCATGTACAGAGCTACAGGGAAAAAGGGAAGATAGGGTTAATGTGAGGAGGGAGAGGTGACTTAAGGAGAATGGAATGAGGGGAAAGAGGCTGGGCAATAGAAGAAAAAGAGTGTAAGCAAAAGGGGAATACAACAGAGATAAATGGAGCCAAGCTAGAGACACGGAAAGTGGGCATAGAAAAGGCAAGAAAATGAAGGGAAAAATGGTATCCACAGTGTAGCAAAATAGGAGCCTAAAAACAAACCCTAAAAATGTCTGGCATATCAGTACAATGAGTTAAAAAAATTCTCTCCTCTCTTACTGACCCCTGGTTTGTTTGTGTTTTCCTGGTGAAGAATGCTTTTGCAGCACACAAAAAAAGTTTTTGGACCACAGATGCTCTCTTCTATTTTTATTGAATAATTTATAACCAGAGATTAATTTTGTCCAGAATAGTATAGTTTATTTTCTGTAGCTTACATTCACTGCTGTGCAAAGTGTAGAACATACCATAGGAGGAAAGAAGAACTTGTCTAGCAAATCCCAAAATCATAAAGCAGAACCTGGCTGTTTTATGAGAGACAAAAAAAAAAGGTAAGACAGTATACTGAAATATAGTTAAATTGTGCTATTTAGGCAGTTTCCTGCTCCCTCTGAAATTAAGGCCAGAGGTACTATCAACCATAGCGATGATAGCCATCCATCTCCTTGGTACTAACATTGCTTTAGAATTATATGCTTTTCAAAGTAATGATCCTCAATAAAATGTCACTGCCACTGGACAGCTGTAGGCTGCAGACCTCTTTCACAAAGACATTTTAACATCCTTCTCTATTAATGCCTGAGCTGTACTTAACAGAGCTACATCTATTGTGTTAGTTAGGCTTGAAGGATCAGAAGGGAGAGGAATAATTGGCAAGTGTCTCTGACCCACTGAACGTCTTATCTAGAATGGAAGGAAGAGTATGAACAGCTTGGGGTTTTTTTCCAAAAATTCTTGGTCTTCTGTTCAAAACAGAACATAATTGCCCACAACCAGCTTTTTAAAGTTTTGGTCTTCTTCCAAACTGATCCTCTCTTGCAAGATTTAAAAATTAATTTTAAGTAACCGACTATAATTTGACTATTTATTTTTCTTTTTCTTTACACTTACTTAATCAAAATTGTATACTCAGTGCAACGGTAATGAAAAATTTTGCATATTTTCTCATTTTTTGTTAAGAGAAGGTTCAGTCTGTGGGAGAGCACATGGCCAATCCTTTTGCAATCAGTGTTAAATGCATGAGCTCTCTGGCTTTAAAATATCTGGGATTCTTTGGAGAGCTTGCAATGAGCATATGTCTTATGTGTCATAATGCTGTCCAGTACTCTGAGTCACCAGTTGTTAATTTAACATTGCAGTGGTAGATGAATATGTTTTTATTAACTTTGCTGCCCCAGTGGTGTATTTATTAAGTTTTTGTCTCTCGTTCTGTAGCTGAGGATCAGATAAGCTCTTGAGAGCAAAACAGACTATTTTTCGTCCAAAACAAGATTTAATAAAAGCAAATATAAGTCTTTGCATAATAATTGTGAGAACATGGCTGAGAAAGTGTCTTGTTTCTAGGGTTAAAGGCTCCACCTATTGGTTGACTAAAGAGAGAGAAATGTAATGTTTTCACATAGAAAACTGCAGGTCCTACTGAACATATTTCGTCTTGCCACATCTTACAAAGTTGCTGGCTTGAGTGCAAAATTTTACATGATGCCCAAAATAAAGTGAACTCAGTGACTTATTTCAGAGGGTTGTGCAGATGTGACACTCAAAATGATGCACTGCTGACGGAGGCACTATGAAGGGAAGTCCTTTCCTGAGACAGGAAGGGTTTGGACTTTGCAAGTGATGTCATTCTTATCCTGGAAATTATTGGTTTTCTTTGCAAAAAATTAGCATCAATTCTTCCATGCCAGAAAAAATGAGTGGAACTGAACTAACTCAAATACAGTTGCATGGTAACTTCCAGACATTTGTCACCTTCAAGTTTAAACAAGTAAGAAAGAGAAATATTGATGTGGCTTCATAATGAAACCCCGATTCTCCGGTGTTGGCTCAGGAAATCTCTGTAGTTCAGGTAAAATAGCATTTTGAAGGGCTTCAGAGTCATTCTTGGAAATGCAGTGGGAGGATGGAGAGGGGAAAGGATGTCCAGCTGGGGCTTGCGGAGGGCAAAGGGAAGGACAGACATTGGGGGGAATCAGGGGGATTTTGGAGACTACTGGAGGCTGTGAGGGCATCATGGGCATGGCTGGGAGCTCTCACTCTGTGCCTTTCATTGCCCACCCTCTCTAGTTGCTTCACACCAAGAGTTTGCACCACTTCCCTCATTTCCTCTGACAACTCCTCAGTTCAAACAATTGGCTACGCTGGTGAGTGCTTGCTGTAATGCAGTCCTACTGTTCTTGCCCATTCATCAGCCACCAGTAACTTGAATGCACATTGTGTAGCACAGAGTGCTCAAAAACATCTTTTTGAAGCAAACAAAATGCTTGGACAAGAGAGAAAGTTGTGCATACAGTTTATTACACATGTACACACACTTAGGTCTGTTAGTGTCCCACATGCTCCTGTCTCCACAGACGAGGCAGAAGGATTGCCTCTGACTTCATCATCCTGGTGGATACAGCCCTGCTGGCTCCAGCTTGTCTTGCTCCATCCTGCTCCTTGTGTGCTCGTTCCTGCCAGAAGGCAGCAAGATCACTGTGGAAAAAAAAAATGCCTGGGCTGATTTGTTCCTCTTGGAGACAGGGTACTCACAGCAGCAGCTTCAAGTGCATCCCTGAAATTCAGTTCAGAGCACCTAATTTCAGATGCTTCTATTCCTTATACCATCAATGTAGCACCTGCAAAGAGCAATTGAGACAAGATGAGTTACATGTCTAATGAAGGATACTTTTTACCAAATTGGATGGTAGCATAGAAGAACATGGACCTGGCGGAAGTAAAAGAATATAACAAATGGGGAAAAATTAATAGGAGATCAATTATATTGATGTCAGAGTACCATATTTTTTGCAGCATTCTTGGCATATCTAGATCTTCTAGCTACTTGGGAATTAAATGTCATTTGTGAGAAATATTATTTCCTATATGGAATGGAAATTGGAGCATGGTGGGGTTAATTTTCTGTGTGAAGCATAAGAAAGAGGTCCATGATCCATGGATCTCTTGTGTCTTGGTCTAGACTTGCTAATAGGGCCAGATGATAACAGAAGAAAGAGGAAAATAAATGCTTTTTCTGTAATTGCCCTTTCATTAGCCACTTTTTTTTTTCCTCTTAAAGAGCTGCTAACTGATCACAAAGTAAGTTCTGGTTACAAAAGGAACATGGCAACTTGATGGCTAGTTGGATCAGTCTGTTGTTTCTGCTTGCTGCGGGGCTTCAGGTCACGTGAAAAATATTATACAGTTAATGTTGGCTGAGATAAAAACTCTATGACTGGATACAGCAAACCCAAAACAGTGGGTTTAGCCATTGTGAGGCATTGCTGGAGCATGCAGAACATATCCCAACACGCAGATTCACGCACATAACTTGACAGTGACCCCTCACCTTGGTGTCTCTGTGCTGACTGGATCATGACACTGTAATTCTATATGCTGCAGTAACTGCCCCACGGCTTCATAATATCAAGCAAAGCACTCTTTCAGTGTGAAAAGACAAGACAGGGTATCCCAGACCATAATAATTCTGAAAACATCAAGCAGTGTGGAGTTAATACTTCTCGGGGCCTTGCCATGGAAATTTTGCTGGCTGTGGCCCAGACTACAGATAATTAATTATGTCAGTGAAAGGCTCTGGTGGCCTGTTTTCTTCAGAAAAAAGTGACATCATCCATGGAGCGCTCTGGCAATAAAGCAGAACAAAGCTGTGTGGGCAGGAAATAACAGACAGATGTCTTCTAGTGCTCATTTGATCTGTTTCGAAGCTTGCTGGAAGAAGTAATACATTGCTCAGTGCTGCTTCTCCTCAGCCCTGCAGTCTTTAGCAGGGACTTTTTCAAACATAAGAGGCCAAATTAATTTCTGATGTAATTCTTCTGGAGCCACTTCAGAAGATGCAGTGGATGAGCTGGTCTATCATGTGCCTCTTCTCCAGTACTGATTTTAGAAGAGCTTTCTGAGTTATCACTGAAAGATTGTGCACAATAAAATTAAATACAGGGTATAGCTCCAAAGGCTTCATACAAGGCCAGAAAGTTCTGCACGGTGTGGAGAAGACAGGGCAGTTCTGTTTAATATCCTTAGAGTCATGAAGAATCATTTGTATTTCTGGATATATATTTCACTTACCCTTTGTACAAAATCAATGATCAACAATGGTCACTTTCCATCACTGAAGTAATCTCTTTACCTCCAGAGTACATCATGTACCTAGACTTGAATACAGAAAAGTTAAAAGAAATTCATGCAAGTGAAATCCACAGTTTCAAGTATTAGGAAATTAAGCTAAGATGAAAGGTGAGAAAAACCTTGCTGTACATAAAGTCTTCCTTGCAAGAAAAACTATGTATTCATGTTGCTGGAGCAGCCTCACTTTGACTCCAGTGTGCAGTTTTGGTGCCACAATATAAGAAAGATATAAAGCTATTAGAGCATGTCCAAAAGACATCTATGAAGATGGTGAAGGGTTTAGAGGGGAAACCATAGAGCAGCTGGGGTCCCTTGGTTTGTTCGGTCTGGAGGAGACTGAGGAGAGATCTCACCACAGCCTACAAGTTCCTCGTGAGGGGAAGGGGAGGGGCAGGCACTGATCTCTCCTCTGTGGTGACTGACAGGACCCAAGGGAATGGCCTGAAGTTGTGTCAGGGGAGGTTTAGGTTGGATATCAGGAAAAGGTTCTTCACCCAGAGGGTGGCTGGGCACTGGAACAGGCACCAAGTCTGACAGAGCTCAAGAAGCATTTGGACAATGCTCTCAGGCACTTGGTGTGATTCTCGGGGCTGTCCTGTGCAGGGCCAGGATTTGGACTTGATGATCCCTGTAGGTCCCTTCCAACTCATGACTTCTATGATTCTATGATTTTATGTAATTAGCCAGCATTTTATACGGCTAGCATCACTGGATGAGTGATGCAAACAAGGCTACTTCAGGTATCTGGTGTAGGAGAAAAAAATATTTACTGAATTTTTAGCAAAAAGGAGCTTTGTGTGATGCAATATGCAGGTGAGCACCTGACTTCCCTGCTTTGAAACATGCTTTGTACAGTAAGTATAACTGTTCTGGAAGGCAAATTGCTACCCTGTCATTGTAGCAGTACGAAGGGCTAGAGTGAGCAATCAGGCCTTTAACAAAACTGTCATTCCAGCAGTCAGGAGTAGTTTTTATTATGTTCTGTATAAATATTTATAGTATTATGACACAAAATTAAGAAAGTACACCTTCCTTCTAATTATTTTTGTTTCCTCCTAAGATAAGAAAGAAGGGAAGTTACTGGTCTTAAACAGGGACTAGTGGATTAGTGTTAGGAAAGTTTTTCAGATACAAGTGTTTGACTACACCTGCCTGAAGATGCTTTCTTTCATTAAAGTCAACTGACCAAGCTAGTGATATCCGCTTTCTAAGATCCCTAAAGGGACTTTTCAGAAATACAGCTATTCCTGCCCCGATGGCAACACAGCATGTCCTGGGTAGCACAGAAAGCAGTGCGAGAACATTCTCCTGATCTCCCTCTGGAAGCCTTGAGTGTGATGTTTATTAACTCTGGGTGAAACATTTGTAAAGCCTACTGGAATTTAGGAAATCAGTCACTGGTAAGACCCCAACATTACATGGATAACCTGTGACCTTATCTAGTTTCGGATGCTGAACACAGCAGCTGTTGCACTATAAATAACCTGAACTGTGTGCAATGCAAGGAACAACAACACAAGTAGAAGTAAAGGTTCCTGTCTGTGGTTTCATAGTTATTTTTTGTCATTAATCACTGGCAAGAAAAATACAACTTCATAAATGTTAAACATCTGCTACTTAGTGCAATTCCTTGTGCAGGTACAACAAAGTGTCTTCACAACCAGAAAAGAAATATTCAAAAGCTGGAAATATCAGATTGCCCAAATATTACATAACTGCATTTCTTGTAAATACTACTCCTGCTCCTGAGTTTTCAAAACTTCTTTCATCTAATTAAGAGGTTTGTTGTCATGTTACTGAAATATTGAGATTTCTCAAAGGTAGTTAGATGTAAAGTAGTTAGATGCCTCCAAACGTGGAGCTATAAAGGTAATAGTTACCAGTAACTGATTTTGAGAGAGACACACTATGAATTTTCAGGAAGGCTACCTATTAAAAAAAGTCAGGAGAAGAGTTTAGGGCATGTACTGGCAAATGATCTTGAGTTGGGTTTACTCTTAGCTGACAGTGATTACTTTGACTCCATTCAACCCATCTTGAATGCAACTGAATTTTTTTCCCGATTTACTAGATGCCTTATATGAAACGAGTTTGATCAGTTCAGTCCCATTTCCCAGGTGACAAATGGCCTGTGGCAAAAATTCCCCGTTTAGTGGGTGCTGAGTTTTGTCAGCAGGCTCATGGGAGAGGCCAAAGACTGTGGGAATGGGGAGAGAGGGCTGTAGTAAACTGGCAGGGCAGGGCATGAGGAGGAAGCACGTCTGAACGCCCGGCTTGTGTAACAGTCTTTCCATTGAGCCAGAATCTGGTTGCTAGGCTGCCGGACCCCTTTTACAAGCAGCAGAGTCATGCTATTGTTTCCCAAATGGTTTCAATTTTATGCGGGAACCTCTTTACATCCTTTCTATATCTTTTAAATATTTTACTAGGCACATAGTAAAGTGAGGTTTGGAACACAGCTCCCTGCTCCGCTCGAGTCGGTGAGCAAAAGAAAGTCCTTCTACTTTATTCTGCCAAAAAGTGTTTAGGGTAGCCCTGCGATGAGTGGGCTCACGAGAGCCTTCCATCTGGGCAAGTAGCATGCACTCGTGACAGAAGGGGAACATTGTCTTGGATTTCCCAGTTAGTAACGCAGACCCCACCTCTTAGGTAAATGCACTCATGAGTGGGGAATAGAGGGGAGGGAAAGGAGAGCAGGCAAAACTCTGTGGGACAGCAGTGCTCCACAGAACCTCAGCCCCTCCATACATGTACTCAAGAACTGAGGTCATCAGCCCTTAGATTTTGGCAGCTCCAGCAAGCATAAAATAAGGCTTAGACATAGTTCAACTTTGCAGTTCCTCTATCAGCAGGAGGAATTGAAGGAGTTAAATCAGTACATCTTTAATCTGTTTTTATTGCTCCTACTGCTTAGCGAATCAGGTACTTGGGACACTATTAATGGAAAAGTCTCTTTATTTTCAACAGTACAGATAGAGATAGAACAGTAGAGATAGAAAGTTAGCTTGGAGTTTTCTGCAGGACAATTGAAGTAATGAAAAAAACCAATAAAAGTAAATTTTTAAAATTCTGTATTTTGACTTTAAAGAGCTTCTCTGACTAATTGCAGTCTTCTGGACTTTTGCAAATAAGTTTCATTGTGTTACGAGCTGCTGCAATATGTGGTCTTCTCAAGCCTGGATGCTCTTTCTCATCATAGCACCAACAAAACAAAACAAAAACAGGACTTGAGAGATGGTTTTCCTGTGCCAAACATCATGTTCCTTCCACCAAAACAGCTAAAGACTGTTCTCTGGGATTTATACGCAAGTTTACTTGCAGTTTGAAATATCTTCCTTGTGTTTGTTTTCTAGCTGACAATTTACGCAAAACAGCATTGTGCTCTGGGACAAGGGAGGCACCAGCAGTAGATGTTCATCAGTAGAAGCAGCTTGCCAGCAAATTCCCCTCTTCTCAGCTAGGGCCCCCCACTTAGAGCCTCTCATGCCTCTTTTCAGGTATGAAATTTGAAGTAGCCCCAGTGTTCTTCTGCATGGTTATTCTGACTTGTTTTCTGAAAATAGTCTGTTTCCTGCAGATCACTATATATTGGAAGAAAACATCTCTATCTGACCTCTCTTCTAGTTGTTTCAGGGGAAAATTTGGAGAAACATGAAATCACAAGATATACAGGCACGCTGTTTCAGCTCCTTCCCTCTATATTATCCTGAGGAGTTTCAGAGAGACTAACTGGAATTCACAAACCCCGAGGCTGATGGAGGGTTAGGACATTGCCTGGATATCTCTCTGACCTAGGTTAGCTGCACTTCAGAATCTCCCTATGATGGAGCTTGGTTCTGACCAAATAAAAGCAAATTTGTCTCCAGTTTATTATTAGCATTAGGTTCCCTTTTTGGTCCAGTGCTTCCTAGCAACCTCTGTTTCTGTTTGTCAGCTTGTTTTTCACAAACTGTTATCATAACTGAAACAGAGTACTTGGTGAATTAACCAATACCCTCGAAAAGATAACGATAGGAGAAATGGCTGAGCCCAGAAAAGGCAGAAGGCACCTTGCCACATCAACACCATCCAAATCCAGAGGGCCAGCAGAGTGAGGGGTACCCAAGAAGGGGTACAGGAGAGGGCAGCTGGCTGTGCCCCTGGGGATAGTGCCACCCAGCCTGATTCAGGGCTAGGTACCCTCCCCATGGGCTGCAGAAAGGGTCGTTCAGTGCTGACAGTCCTACCCTGCCCCCTTGGAGATAGGTATGTCACTGCTTCCCTTTAAAGATGAAGCAATGAATAAGTTTTTTTCTTCAAAGCTCTGAACTGAGCTTGGGCATCTATTTTCCTTCTTGGGGTGTCAGTTCCTCCATTCAGCATCATCCATTCCCCTTGCTTGGTTCCCTCTGGCTTGACTCCCTTTGGCTTTTGGGGCACCCAAATCTGTAGCATCCAGAAGCCTTTCTTAGCTATCAGGGACATTCTTAGCTGTTTCAGGGACTCTTATTCCTACTCCCTTGTGCTAAAGTTGCTCCATTTTAATTGTGGGTGATGACAGACTAATGAGGCCTGAAGGAAAGCCAGGCAGTGCACAACTGAACTGGGGCCGGGGCACTCGCTGGGCAGAGCAGCTGCCTCCAGCAGCTACTTCTGTATCAAATAGCCATTGCAGGGACTGGAGTGCACCTCTTTGCTCTGCCTATTCACAGTGTTAAATCACCAATCTCGAGCTGTCTCTGTGTGCTCTGCCTAGCCCTGTCAGTGTTTAATTATGCCATCCAGGGCCCAACAGCTTCAACATGAGAGAATGAACTCATCCTCCTCCCCTCCCAAACAGCTTAGGGTCTGAGGTGTGCCTGTCCCTGAGGAATGGGCTGTGTGGGGCCTGAAGCTTTGTGTGCTGAGAATCAAAACAAAAAGATGTTTCAACATGATGGGCTGTGTCCCTTGGTGCAGAGGGTAGAAGGGAGCTGCTCCCTCATCCCTCTGTGTTCATGCTCTCTTTGCACAGTGCTCTCCCCGAGCAATGCCTGTGGCACAGGGCTCCTGCTGTGAGGCACATAGCAGGACACCAAATTAGTTCACTGTGACAGGATGAAGGTATGGCCTCAAAACTGCCTCTTCCTAAAAGGGCTTAAGACAACACATCATAAAGTCTGGATATTTAGAAATCCCTCCATACTCCCATGCTATCCTATTGGACTTTTTAAGGGCTTTTTCTTCAATGTAGAAGCACTGGCCTCATGACATCTGTTATTTCTACAGGAACAGAAAAAAGTAATACATTCGCAAACTTGTCCAGAACTTTCCTAAAATAAAATTTTTCCTGTACCCAGAGTGGCAGTCTCAGGATGTGATGTAGTGAGGTGTACATGCTCTTCTGCCTTTCTTCGGGACTAGCTCACATAATTCACTTAGTTGTAACATCCATGAGTGATGAACCTTTCCCACTCTCATTTTGAAATAACATGAATACCATTCCAATTTGTATTTTGTACCTTGCAGCCATGTGCAAAGATTTTACTTAAGGTTACAAAATGTTATACAGTGTAATTGGGCTAGTTCTTAATTAGATGGCATGATCTTTGCCTCAAGTTCATTATTTATTTTCATGTTAGACTATTTTAAATTAAAAAAAAAAGGGTCTGTGCCATTTCCCAAAATTATTTCCTTGCTCATTTTAAAAGCAGGTGGTTTTGTAGAGCTGTGATCCCTCTATGGTTCTGGGTAAAGATTTAAGATTTGCTACAGGGATGAATTGAACGCTGTTATGCACAGCATGGAGAAGCGTGAAGAGTTGGTCAGTTCATAAATCTTAAAACAGTCATTGCTTACATAGGGGCAGGATTTGTAAAGGATTTTTTCCTAAAATGTCTGAACCTTTCCCTAGCCCTTAATTTACCCCCCAAGCTCACATGGGTTGTCAGAAAGGCAGGAAAGAGAAACATGCCTGTACTCTTCTGCTCCCCCTTCCACATTTGCACTTGTGGGAAAGATGCTCTCTAGGGAAATCCAGGAGCTCCCTTCTGCCCATCAAAAACTTGCAGGTTTTACAGTCCCTCCCTGGACCATGGCCTCATAAACATGCCTTGAAAGACAAGCAGGTGCCCTGCCCCCATTTTACAGATGGTTTAACAGGTGTTGGCAAATATCACTAGAAAGAGAGCCGTGGCTTAAGTGTTTGTCCATAGCACACCCTAAAATGCCCCTTATTCATAGCCAGGTGGCCTTGCAGAGCTGTCTGGTCAGGCCCAGATGTTTGCTCGTGCTGCCTGAAACTGGGGGCTTCCACCTGGGGCTGGGGCAGGAGCTGGGCCCCGGGCTGCCCTTGGCCACAGGTGCACCCCTGCTCCCAGCCCCAGCTCCAGCAGCACAGCTACTGTGCTCAGACTTTCCATGTCTGACACCAGTTATGCTGGTTAGCTGCCGTCTGCAACACGTCTAGGGTTTTGTTTAAAGAAAAAAACCTAAAAGGAATTCTTTTAGGAGTTACGTGAAAAGAGTATTTAGTCACAAATTCAGGTAGGGAGTGACTAGGAAGTAGCTGTCTGAGAAATACTAGTTCAGCTCTCTGGTGCTGCTTCTTCTACTCATTTCCTTATCCCCTTCAGGGAACAGCCTGGGCAACAAATAAGATCCAGTACATGAAGAATAATGATGTTCCCTGGCTATAGTTGCAACTCAGATAAAAATTCATAGCATTCAAATGTAATGTCATGCAGGAACAGAATAATTCATCCCTTAAAGGACAATATTTGTATTGCACAGTTCACGCTTACTCTGATATCTCCCAAAATTTTTATATTTGCATTGACAGCCTGTCATTTTTCTAATTTATTTTATTTTTGTGTATGCAGTCTGTACATATGAAATACCCCTGTTTTCCCTGTGTTCCGTGTTGGTTAATAGGTTGACTTACGGTAGTGATTTGCAATCTTACAGGCAAGGGAGGATGTGATCCACATGCTGAAGACAGAGAAAACCAAACCTGAAGTTTTAGAAGCTCATTATGGGTCTGCAACTCCAGAGAATGTGCTTCGAGTGCTACACAGGGATGCCATCCTTGCCCAAGAAAAGTCTATAGGGGAAGACGTCTATGAGAAACCAATTTCAGAGGTAACGACATCTTGATTGACAGCATTATGTCTGTGCAGGGGGAAGCCTAACCAGAAGTGAGACTCCATGTATTTTGGATGTGTGCAAAGCATGCAAGAGGATAACACAGAATTTGTACACTGAAAACAAAATCTTGTTCACTCATAAGCAGAATAATGTGTAAGCAAAGTCACTGGATTTGAACACAAACCATAAAGAGGTTGTATGCTTCCTAGGGCTGGTGCTGTTAAACAAGACCAAAATCTTCAGGTGTTAAATTTCTGGTTTTTAACTGCCTTTCAACTACAGGCTTCAACCTCTACTGCTCACAGCACTGGTAACTACTCTTTGATTATCTTGGCATAGTAGAACACTGTCATGAGGGTAGTTAAGAAGACCTTTGGAGATTGACCATATTTATGGGATCATAAATCCATATTCATTTTATGTCACTTATACTCTAGGACTGCAAAGTCAGCTTAGCCCCTAAAGGTGACTTACAGGACTCCTCACTTTAAAATTTAAGCAATAAATGAATGTCGAGTAGACCTTAGAATTAGAGTAGACCTGAGAATGTCTGAGGCCAGTGTGACTGCCAAAATAAACAGCTATTGCTCCTGTTCATAGTTTCATAAGGGAAGGAGCATGCAACAACATACAATATAACATACTATAGTGCCTGTCCAAATCTTCATAGTTGATCCAGTTAGAACATTTAATTTGTTCACCAGTAGTTCTGTCTACCATGGGATATTTTTGTATTGTGTATTCTCATTGAAGCATCTGCTGGAATTTTTGGGCTGATAGTAAATAAGGAAATCAAACCTTAGTATGTGGGAGCATATATAAAAAATAAGACTAAAATAAGATTAAAAGAGCTTAGCAAGGCCTTTTTCTAAAGAATCTGATAACTTGACAGGGACTTCAGTGTA
Organism: Oriolus oriolus; assembly: GCA_013400235.1. Lineage (NCBI taxonomy): Eukaryota > Metazoa > Chordata > Aves > Passeriformes > Corvidae > Oriolus > Oriolus oriolus. The sequence goes on from VXBT01011961.1 coordinate 95,166, forward strand.
AAACTTTCGTCCTGTGCAGATTCACAAGGCTTATGTTGAAATAAAATAGAAAAATTAAGTGCAAAAGATCTGCTCTTAAAAGCTGAACCCAACCTGGCTCTTTTATAAAATGCAGTGACTGCTTCACTTTGACTGCTATGGTCAGCTTTTGGAGAGTAAATTGCCATGGTCCTCCTGCTCTCTTATTTCCCGTAGTTTGCTGAGATACCCTGTGAAACAACAGCAGCCCAGGGCAGCTGGGGCTGAGGAAGATGAGACACTCACAGCCAGGTGCAGGCAACCAGACAAGTACCAAGGCTGAGGACTGCTTTGGCAGGGAGGAGGCTGGAGTTTGTCATCTGCACCTAAGAAACAGCAAAAGGAGCAACATGAATAGCTGTAGTGGATTTGGAGTGCCCTGGCATCTTTTTAGACACACTTCCCTGGTTTTAATGTTTGTTTGAATAGTAATTGGAATATTAAATTAATAAACAAATGCAGAAGACAAGAAAGGTAAAGGGTTGTGTATAAAGAAAGAGAATTTCTGTCAAAAAACAGGCTGAGGGGAAAACCCCTAGGGCCATAATAAATTGTATTTGGTAATGTAAAACTGGATCTGGACTGAATCTAAATAATTTGGATCTTTTATCTCAGCAGTCTTACAGGTGTGTTAAAGATGCATAACTCAAATTTCAGCCTTCAGACTACACTTTATGCTCCACATGCAAGTGTCTAGTCCCCATATAGGTGTGTGAACTCAGGCTCCCAGGATCTGAAGTCTGAGCTACAGCTTTTTCCCTGTGAAATGAAGAACGTGTGCACAGCACCTCACCACAGGGGAAATTTTGCACTGCAACAATATTATTTGTTACCCTATAGCTAAGTGAAGTTCTGTCCTTTGTGTATCTGAAAACTGTGCAAATGTTTATTGCTAATATGTCATCCAAATAAATCGTTACTTTCACGGGGCAGTTATTCTTATTTCTAGTCACTGCTTTATGTAAAACCCAAGACATAACATTATGGGACTTGCATTTACCAAACACAACATTGTTGGTTAATAAATCAGATGAAGTAAGCAAGGAGACCTTTAAAACAGTCTGTTCTCCTTTCCTACCATCCAGCTGGACAGACTTGAAGAAAAGCAGAAAGAGACGTATCGGCGCATGCTGGAACAGCTCCTGTTGGCAGAAAAGTGCCATCGTCGCACAGTTTACGAGCTAGAAAACGAGAAACATAAACATACAGATTACATGAACAAGAGTGATGACTTTACCAACCTCTTGGAACAGGAGCGGGAGAGGTGAGTGCAAAGACTACCCCCAGTGTCCCTTCACCAGTGACAAGGCCTGGTATTTTCCGTGTTTAAATGACACTAAACTGACGTGTAAAATGTGTAAATCTGTGAATGTGTAAAATGTAAAAAATCTGTAAATGTCGGTCCACTCATGTAATTTGTAAGTATGTTCCTGTGCAAGTCTGGAGCTGGAGGAATACCACTGAATGTTCCTGTAGTGTGAGCTTGAATTAAGAAACAAATTTGTTTTGAATTAGTCATGCCCCTTTTGGGTTCACCTCCAGGTAGCTTTTGATCAGATGTTATTTATGTTGGCTAAGTTTGGGACTGGCTTGCTTAGCCAAGCGCTAAGTTTTGTGAAGGATGGAGCACTGTTGTCACAGCGGGAGGGCAGGGTAAGGAAAACCACAACACACATTAGGATACTGGCACAAATGGTGGGACCCTGCCATGCCCTTTGCATTTAGGCTTGCAAAGTCACAAACCATTTGCATTCTTTTTCATATTTTTGAAGACTCATGCCTCAGGCAAGTTTTCTGTTCCCCGGAAGAAAATATCATCATGCATTACAAAATGTGCCCAGCCTGTGGTGCACTATCTGCAGCGTTCATCTCACAGTCTCATACAGTCTCATATACCCCACATTTCTTCTTTTCAAGTGCTTATCTTGCTTGTTGGACAAGTAATTTGTTCTCTATGTCTCTAAAAGAAAGATCACCTACTTTTAGCTGAAGACTGAGCACTCAGTAACAGCCTCAGTTTTTCAATATGAAATTTTTGTGCTTATACCAAATGGCTTGAAATCAATCCATGTTGTGTTTCTTTTTTTGTTTTTTAAAGGAAAGGCTCTAAGAAAAATACTTAAGGCAAGTTCAAAGAAGAAATGCTTTTGAGGAAACCACAGGCTTGTGGCAGACATTTGCAAAAAGCCAGGAGCGAAACTGTTCAGTGTATTTCCTGAACTCAGTTCAGCACCAGCTTTGAGTAGGTGGCACATGAGCTACAGTGACCATATTTCCTGGTTTAATAGGTTTTGGGTTTTTTCTCTTTACTTTTCTGGGTTGACTGGCAGACTTTAAAGAACAACAATGCTTCTGCACCTTAGCAAATTGATTCTCATAGTAGAAAATGAAAAATGTAAAAATAAATATGTTTTAAAAAATAATAAATGTTGTATTTTCAAGTAAGTAGCAACTTCACATCTGATTGTCATAGATGGCATTTTGTCTCTATGCTGAATATCCATATATGTGTGGACATGCAGCCACTAAAATGCTACAAAAGTGGTATTAAAATACCATTAACATTTGTCTTTGCATTTTTACATTCACATTAATTTGACAGTTTTTGCCTTCTTATTATTCCCTCTCAATTTGTGAAGGCCACTAAATAGTCTACAATTATGACCTGGGTTGAATTGACTTCCTTTAATGAAGTGATTAAAGAGCTTTTTGTCTTACCACTGCCAAGATATCAAGTCCCATATCTGTGGGCATTTTCTGTTACTCTTCCTGCTCTCTCAAACTTCCAGTTTTCTACATTCTACAATTTTTGGTAAAACAGCAATAAGAAAAGGAAAATTTGAATTTGAACTTCTCTTGAAAGCAGATCTTTCAGAGCAACTAAATCCACTGGCCTTAATCACCAGTGCCTCTGTACTGGTGGCTGCAGGGGAATAATTGCAGTGCTGAATCCCTTTTGATTTATGCTGAGTAACACCAGAAATCTGATGTTTGCTATTCAATCCACTTTTGTTTGTCTTTGACACTAATTTGTTTCAAGTTAGTAGTGACCAAGCAGAGAGAACATGACATGTAGCTAAACATAGAAAACCAAGATGCACGTACCTCCCTCTCCAGGGTCTCCTCTCAGATCACTTACAGAGCAGATTAGCAAAATCAGGATGGGCTGGAAACCACTCATTAGCATAAAGTCTTAAACGATCTCAACTTCTTACCTTTGTTTTCTGAGTGCACATGAAACTGAGACTGCACCCACATCTTTGTAGGTAATAAAAACTAGAAGTAGTATTGCTTAAGGGTTATACTCACAAATAAAGAGAGGGTGATAAGATGATTCTTAGGAAAGCCCCAAAGTGGCAATAGATTTTTTCAAAAAGAAAGAGTTTGAAGTGGAAAAATTAAGTTGCAACGGATTAACTCGTACAAGAAACTCATACTCAATCTGCATTTTGGGACAGAGAACTGACCTGCCCAAAGGCATTTTTTAAGGTCCTGCATAGGCATTCTTGTTTTATAAGTACCACTATACATATAATTCATTTTACTGTGGTGCTTTGAGGGTTATTTTATTAAGAGCTGAACAGACTTGTAGTCTCCATGAAAACGGAAAGGGACACAGAGTTGAACTTTGCCCGTCAGCCACTCTGCTGCACTTGCAGTTATAATGTTAATGAGACAGGGTGAGCCAGAGGAAGAACAGTGCTGCAGGATGGCCATCTCACAGCAGTCTGCTACAATGAAAGAAGTAATAACTTCTGTTCTGGATCTAAGTAATTTCAGTAATTTCTTTCCTCACAGTGTTTTATCAACCTTTCCTAACCATTGTTGTCTACATCAGCTTTTGCAGGCCACATCTGCTTTTGCTGTCTTGTGAAAGTTTGAACAAAGCAAAAAGGGAATTCTTTAAGAGCAGAAACATGCCTCAGTTCTAATGTATGTCTAACACTCTCTTAACGTATTTACTTTGTAATATATTTTTACATGCGCTTTCATACATTATCTCTGATCCATCTACAACAACATGATATGAAAGCAAACAGTTCCTATGAGTGACTAATTATTAGGTCAGCCTTACACAGGAAGGAAGTAACAGGAAAACATGATTTTTCAAGAATGATGATGCATGAAAAGTATAAAAAAGAGAAAATTGTGCACTGGGATATTCAAAATGTAGACAGCTAGGGGTGGGGGGGTAAATGGAGAAGGCTAAAGGGCCTCACTGTTGGTATTGGCGCTGCAAGACCAAGTGCAACTGACCTGAAGAAAGATTGTGGAAAAGGTTGGCGTGTTACAGGAAAGGAATAGTGATGACCATTTGCCAGGTGGAGATGAAAGAAATCTGGTACTTTTAGTGGAAGGTGCTTCTACTGTCATGGTAGCTGAAGTGTTTTGCAAATTTCCCTATAGTATGCTATAACAGTATCTAATGATGTTTGAAATTATGGACAGTATTTTCTATTTTTCTATGCGGTCAGATTTCCCTTTTCAATGCTTGCCCACCTCAGCTGCTGTTCCTCTAACATCAAGCTGTCCTTGGGCATCTCCGATCCCGGGGAACGCAAAAGCAGACATCTTCCTGGAGCCTCCTGAGGAATACGGAGAAGAGCTGAAGGCTCCCTCAAAGACTTGGGTGACAGATGGTGGTGTGAGCAGTCTCTGGTCTGACAGGTGGAGAATGAGGGGTCTGGCCAGAACTGCACTGACACTGTGGCTTGCAGTGGGCACTTGGAGAGCAGCAGACCAGGCATCAGCAACCTCAGGGATAAAATTAGTCTTCCCAGCATGGGCATCCCCATGAACTTCAGCTGTGCTTTGAGGACGGAGCTGGTGGCACGACTTTGGGCCGAGCTGGGCACAGCTAAACCAGCTTTTGGTACTTCATTACCCCAAAAATTCTTGTGTAAAGCAGGCTTAACATGAAATTGTACTTGGCTGTTCTCTGTGCTGCCTAGTCCCAGACCTCTTGCCTGCCCTTTTAGGGAACTGGGGGCAGGGTGGAGGGGAAATCTTTAGTTTATCAATTATACACTTTTTAATTTGATCAGCAGGGCTTTTTTTTCTGGTGGAAAAGGGTAGAGATCTTTATAATGTCAGCACTTCTTCGACATTTTGATTGACCTAGGAGATGAGGTTTAAAATGCTGACATTTTTAGAGGTGCTAATCTCTGAAAAATTTTTCTTGTGCCCTTCTTTTAATCCTGTTGGTTGACAGCACATTTTGCTGCTATTAAAAGCACTGGAAAGCTCCCATTGATTTTAATGGCTCAGGAAGAGGCTTGCGGTGAGGACCACTGAGCCAGTCCTGATATCCAGGACGGATAGAAGAAATAGCCTGCAAAAGCCTGCAAAAGTGGGGGGAGGAGGGAATTTCTTTTATATGCATGGGATGTGGGTTGCCGAATAGAGGGTGTGATGTGGCAGAAAGGCTTTGTTGGAGCTCTGTTACGGGGCATCCGTGTGACTGCTTTGTGAGTAATTTGATCATTTCCAGCATGATCCCTGAGACTGCTGAGACTCTGTCACCCCACCACACAATGGATCAGTAAATATACACCCAGTATCTCAGTGTTGTCTGTGCTAAAGGATAGATACTATGTTTTATTGTAAGACTTCACTGAAGTGATGAGGGTTTAATATTGGTTCTTGCTTTCCTCGGTGCTTCAAATTATTCTTTACAACCACTGCGAGTGTTCTCAGTGCACTGAAGTATTTCATGTTTTCCTCAGCGGCAAGGCTGAGGATTCAGTCTGTACTTCCTAAGCATTGCCCTGCTAAATCTGGTTTTAGTTAAACCCTCTTTTTGAAGTACATGGCCATAATTAGATCTGCCTAGAGGAGACAGCAAGACTGTGACCCCAGATCTTTCCTCCACAAAGTTCCCTTTCAGTCTTCACGTAAAATTGTCTCCTCTTTGCCTCCCCCATCGCAGCACCCCCAGCAAGGAATGCACTGGCAAGTCCCTCGGAGGTCTGTGATAATACATTCCTCTCGGCTTCAGTCATGCTGGCACCGAGATGCTCTTGGCTGCTCTGCTGGTGATGTAATTCTGGGCCCACATCACCTGCAAAGGAAACTGATCTGTGAGCAATAAAGCACACAGCCCTCCTGAAACAAAAATGGGACTGTTGATGTTAACAAGTTTTTAAACTCCCTTTTTCCCCCTTTTTGCATTTCTGCTTTTATCACCAAATCTTCCCTTCTCCCTTTTCCCACGAGACGGCAGCACCAAGCCTTTCATTGGGAAGGGCTTGCCTTTTTGTTTCCCTGTATTTCATGGACCCAAGCAAGTGTAAAGGCTGGAGTGTGATATAGCTTGGAGATTTTGTGCGTGTTGCCTTTCCAGTTTGTGTTTTCCCTCAATTTTCATTAAGACTGTAAAATAAAGGAGCTGAAGGGAAGACAGCAGAGCAGAGTATCCATCAGTCACTTCCTTGTTTAGAGAACAATCAAGACAAAAATATGAAGTGTTTGGGACTAATAAATCTCTGTGATTTACCTCCATAAAGCCAAATTCTGTGGTAAGAATAGGCCCATACAGAAATATTGGGGTGAGGTATAAGATCCAAACATACAATGCAGATTTTGGCCTGTAACTGTAATCTGTTGGTGATTCCTCTAAAGTCTGGAAATTAGGTTACTTTATAGAAATATTTTTGCTATCTTCTTTTTGTTTTCCCAAGAGTTCTTAGCCATATTTTTACTCTAACTTTTTTTTGTCACATGGTGATTGTTTCTGGGTCCTAGTTTCCAAATTGTGACCAAAAAAAAGGAAAAGCCATCCCAATGGGACTTCACCATTGCCTACAGCAGTTACTCATCTTACCACACATTACTAGCCGTAGTAGAGCACTGAGTCAGTCTCTGTCTACTTTTCAGTAAGGGCATCTCCAAACTTTTAATATTATAATGTAGAAGACAAGGGCAGCAGTGCATTTTTATTCTTTTCTTTCAGGCTGACATGCTATCGGTATGGTTTGGAAAAGCTGGTTATTTGCTGTCAATGTAATATATTCACAGGATCACAGATCAGAAATTCTGTGGTAGTCTATTAAAAGAAATTAATTTTAAAACCTGGCAATGACAAATACAGTTTCTGCACAGTTAAGTAAATCTGAAGGTCATCCATTTTGCAGGTCCTGTTTTGCAGCTCTAGCCGACTGCAAGGCAGCAACCACTCAAAGTTTATGTTTTAACTAATGAATCTGGTCCCAGCGTCCAACAAAATGGTTCCAAAGGTAATTTGAAAACGAGAGAACAAACAGTCACATCTGACTGTGGAGAAACAATATGAAAGTATTGCAAGTCTTACACAATGTGAGCTGGGACTAATCCAAATCCATCTCTTTACACTTGGATAGTCCTCAAAACTGTCCAGTCTTTCAGTCACTTCTGGGATTATATAAAATGGCATCATGTGTTGTTTCAGCTACTCTTCCAAAATTTTTTCTAAGTAGGCATCAGCTTCACAGCCCTTGAGAGAGAATTATTATACACAACTATATGTACTTTATTATTCCTAGCAAGTTTGCTTGCTAAAATCATCAATTCAAATGCTCCCAGGGTCAGACAGGGGGAAAAAATTACTTCATTCAAAATCTACTCATGAACTCAAACTCTGTCCAGGGTGCAATAGGTAACAATTTTAACATTTAAGAGGCCTTTGGCATGTTTCAGAGTTATTATACTACTGAAATAAATACCAGTTCACAGCTCTACTGAGGCCATCTTTTTAAGTTGTCATTTTTTTAGGCAAAGAAAACAAGAATCGAATCGGGGTCATGTAGGGAAAATTGCTTCCTCATTCAGAAAGATTAGAAACAGGTTTCAGTTGAAATGCCAGGTTTCAGTGGATTTCTAAAAAATTTAAATAGATACCACTTATTTACAAGTATAAATATATGATAATAGGCACTTAAACTTGAACGTGTTGGATATTTGCTTTATGTTTAAATGAAAGTTTACCTGTGCAGAGATGCACAGAGTAATTAGTGACGTATATGACCTACTGCCCTAATGCCCTGCTAATACCCAAGACCTGGTCTGTAGGCCTGATAACTTCCATAAGTTGTATGAAGAACCTCAAGATATCATCTGAGTAGGGGGGTTATTCTGACTCAGTGAGCCTATATGGAAGCTCTCCTAACCCTAAACAGATGTAATCTTTTTTTCATCTTCTTTCCCCAAAAGGGTGCTAAGCTGTGCATCTCTTCTCATTCCTGCAGTATCTCCAGCAGCAATGGAGGTTAGCAATAATGGGTTTTATATTTGCATCATTCCAGTTTTCATTTCTTTTTAAGGCTTATATGTGAAGAAATCTTAAGGCAGAAATAAAAAATCCAGGGGGTGCAAATATCCAAACGAAGCATTCTTGTGAAATTTGCCAAGGCCTGTGCAAATGTGAGGGGGGAGAAATGCAAAATGTGTAATTCACCACATATTTGTAAGGCACCTGAGTAGGTGCCTGATTATAATGTTGTGTTGCCATAGTTAGTATTTCAAGTAACTTTTTAAAAACTCATTACACCATACCCTTTTGGGTGTAAGACTTAATAACGTCAACAAAGAAAATCTGGTGACCTAATTCACAAGACCAGCTAGTCAAAAAAACATATCAAATAACCCTGTGATTGTGCCACTCACCTGGACCGTGGCAGACTTTCAATCCTTCTGTCAACTTGTTGGGACCTGAATCCACCTCTCAGAGGAGGGTCTCCTGCAACAATCACTGGCTCCTTGGGGTGTCTGTTCCCATTCTTCCTGTGAAAAATTGTTCTGCTTTTACAAGTCACTTACATAATTTTGGATTCTTTTCACCAAAGAGGTGAAAATCTTCTTGTAGGTCAGTGTCTGAGTATTCAAATTTCCCAGACAGAGGAATTCACTGGTCCAGGCAAATCACTTGATCTTCTGAAAAAGGGAGGATTATTCACTTGTTGGTTTAGTGAATTGGGCCAAGATACAGTCCTCTCTATCCCCTGCTTTTCTTAAAATTACAGAAATGGAAATGAAATTACTGATCTGAAACAAACAAATGTTTCACTGAAATCCACGTGAAACACTTTTTTCACTTGAATGAGAGACAAAAATTAAGCTTTGTTTTATATATTAATTAAATTTTTGGTTTAGCTCTGAAACTGAAAAATCAATTACACAGCTCTGTTATGCAGTTGCTTATGCTAGGGAATGATTAGTAGTAACATAGCTGAATATGTAATGCCCTAATGAGGAAAGATAAAGAAATGAGCAGAAAACGAGGCTAAATTATAGCAGAATGACAGCAATGGTTTTCTGATGATAGTAATTATGTCATAGCTGAAAAAGTATCTCTTGGTGACAAGTATATATATCACAGAATGAAAGTTCCTGTAATTCCATTTAAAAAGTTTATTTTCAGAGGAACCAGAAAGGGATAGATGTATTCTCTTTCATCATTTAAATGTCAGGCTTTTCCTAGATGACTTAACTTGTTTTAAAATGATGCATAGCTTTCAACATTTTTTCATTTTGAAAATTACTGCCTGGGATACAACCCTGGTTTCCAAAACCAGCAGGGGCAGAGCTGTGTCGGTACCGGTGACAGGCAGGCGGGCGGTGCGGAGGACAGCTCGTGTGACGTGGGCATGGCTAATCCTGCAACAGAGGAGAGTCTGTCCTGGTTTGACTGGCTCATGTCCTCACCCGACAGAACAAGTGCTGTTGGTCCAACCTGCTTTCAGCTGCAAGCAGCATCGCCTTGTGCCCACCATTAGCACACCAAGCTTTCTACATCCATCTACTTCAGGTCTTAAGAAATAATTAATCCTGATGCTGGATTTTATGAGCACAAAGCTGGCATTGCTGCAATTCCTTTGAAGTCAGTAGAGCTCTTCTTGATTAATGGGATTAATCAGAGAATTAAAAATGAGAATCAGATTAGGAACTCTGAAATGTGTATATGCTTGTACCTGTAGAAGTCTATACATGCATATAAAAATGTATTATATACAGCAGTTTCTTGGGTGGAATTATAGCTTCTGCATGGGAGTCTGTGCTCCAGAAAATTAACCTGTCAACAATACGTATTTCCTGTAAGATTATATTTTTATATAACTTCTATATGCATTTCGGTTCATCATAGTAGTAGTATAACAATAGCAATAACAATGACAACAACAACAACAACAACAATAAACTGTAGTAGTAATAATAACAACAACAACAATAATAGTAATAAAAGAATAATAACAATAGTTTTAATGACTATAATTTTAAACACAATTTCCACACCCAAATTACGCCTTTGTTATGTAATTTTTGTATTATTTGTGGTCAGTGTTACCTATTGATTCTACAAAGGAGGCTGGAAGCTTTCGCCTCCTTGTGCATGAGGCATCATTTGCATTTATGTCACTATAAGACTTTAAAAAATAATAGTGATTTGTAAGTGAGGATGCTCAGTGGAAGTCAACAGCTAACGACTGAATACCTGCTTAGAGAACAACATGGCCAGATTGCATAAGCCCTGCAGTTATTCAGAGGGCAACACAGACATGGAAGAAAGAAATTTTAAGGCAAAGGCAAGCACAGGACCTTCTAATTCACACTTACTGTATGAAACTGGCCCAGTTTCTCCTTGCTTGCTCTCCATTTCAGAACCTGGGTTTTCCCTGTCCTTTTTGTTTGCTATTCATATACTCAAAAGGCTACAGTCAGGACATGATCTTGGAAAGGGGTAGTGCAAACTAGAATTATTTCAGACTGAGGAGAGAAATAAAACCACACATGCCATTTTTGTGGCAATACACAGGGGCTGGTGCAAGTAAGTGTTTCTTCGAATGGAGGCACTGACAGCTCCTGTTCTTGTGCAGTGGCTGTGGTCAGCCCGTGTCTCTCTCGTCCTCAGAACAAGGCCCTTGCTTTTAAAGACATGTATTTCATAAGGCCCAAATAACCTCAGGTAAAGAACGATGTTCAGTTCAGGCAAGATGATGGGACTACCATGGATGGGCAACAGCAAATTTGGGCAACCAAAATACAGATCTGCTCAAAAATCAGATGCCCATGAACATTCATATTTATACATGTATTGGTTGGGGTTTTTGTTTGGGTTTGGGTGGGGTTTTTTTGGTTTTTGTTTGTTTTTTTTATCTTTTCCTTTTTAAATTCTTCATCGATTGCATTCCAGATATCTATGGGACTATTTTTTGGATTCTGCTCTAAGCAACTAGAAGTAAAAGGTTAAAATAGCAGGCTCAAACCTCGGGTGAGTCTAGGCCCTGTGTGTTGGCTGGGGAGGGATGCAGTGGGGACAGACTCATCTCTAATTGCCTCTCAATAGGCACAAATCTAATGCAATCAGCAAACCTAAGAATTGCATAAGCTGTAGTAAATAGCTATGTGGAAATCAAAAAGCTTTGTGTAAGTGTAGGGGGGTTTATTTGGTGGTTTTTCACAGTTGTGATGGGTTTGGTTTTGGTTCTTTTTTTTTTTTTTTTTTTTTTTTTTGGTGAGGGGAGAGGTGCCCATTTATGCTGCACCTCCAGAACACAGGCAAAAAGCACTAGCAAAGGTGGGGTTGTGGGATGGATCTGGTGGGCAGGCGCATGTGCTCCTCTGTGCTCAGGGCAAGAGCTGAGGGTCCAGGCATGAAAATTAACAGAAATACCTCCACAGCCTTTCAGACTGAGAGTTGGGACATGGCATATTAGGATGTGGTGTGACAGCCAGGATTACTCAGTGCTGATGTTGTTAAAATCTATCAGTCCCTCTTTAGATCATAAAAGCAGCTGCTGGCTGCTCTTTTACAGCATTTGAAAATTTTTCTGAGGATTCATTATTTGCTAAATCATTGATAATATGGCACTCATGGCGTCATTTAAAAATCAAGAAGGAATCTTCACAACATTATTTATTTTTCTCTGCTTTTATTGGTGTGAATTTTATTATTCTTATGCCGTTGCACCCAAGGTGGCCAAATATGATATGAACAAGTACACACAAAGGCTGTATTTCTAGAAAAGCCTGAGACCCTGCATTGACAGAGATGAGTTTTTATATTGACTCCACTTGAATAGTTACTTGCTCTCAAGCTGCATTGCTGTTGTACAGCTGTGTGAGCTTCTCCGTGCTTGACTAGCCCAGTGTGTGCAATTACATAAATGATGCTATTTCCTAAATCCAGATTTTAAACTTTGTCACTCTTTTTTTTGGTACACTTTCCGATGTTTGCGACCCTCTCGTGGTGACTCCAGACACTATCACTTGTATTGCTTGATGTTAAAATGAAGCAGGAATTATTTGGATTCTGTTTCTCTTGTTTTTTCTGCCCCCTAGTTTTACTCACTCTATCAAATACTATATTTCAGTGGCGTATCAAATGGGAAGCAGTGAGGTAGACAACCTTTCGTTTTATGTGTAGGGTTCAGGTGCCTTCCAATCCCAGTGAGTCACTGGATTACCTTGCTTGAGGGAAGGGTCAGTGAGAAGAAGCACAAAAGAAAAGGAAGTCCAGAAAAGGTCAGCAGGAGTGAGAGCAGTGGGGCAAGAACTGAACTGATGGACCCAGATCGCAAAGTATGAGGAAAGCAAAGAGACAGGCTTAGGCCAACAGAACAAAAGCAACAGAAAGGAGAAAATCAGGCAGGCTTAATTTCACATCCTAGACCCAGCTGGAGCAAAAGAGGCCAAGACACTCCCAAAAGACTAATTCTCTCTGGATAAACTGAGAACAGGCATGGTTCACCCTGCTTTTAAAGCCTTGAGCTCACTCTTCCACCTAATTTTTCCCCATGAACACCTAGCACATCAAAAGCAAGTAATTTAGAAAAACAAGGGCGGAGCCCAGAGCAGGCAGACAGCATCAGTGAGGTGCTCTGATAGAGCACAGGCAGGTGAAGCAGCCAGCACTAACAGTGGTGGGTGCACAGAGGGCAGCAAGGGGCATCCTGCCAAATGTACTTGTCTAAGGTCCTGGGCACCTTTTCCCCTGGCTCCCAAGATGCTCTTGTTGAAGGGCCACAAGAGGCTTCTATGAGACTCCTGGTGCTTATTCACAAAATATGACCAAATCATACTGTGAAACAATAACTGTGACATAGACAGGTCCCGCTTCAGCTGTAATCACTTTTACTTAAAAGAATCCCAGCAGTACTGGAGATGCTGAGCTTTCAAAAGGATACACACAAGTGCTAAGATGCAGAAAACCAAAAGGAAAGGGGTAGAGTGCAACAGGGAAAAAAAAAAAAGCCAGAAATGCTTTTGTTAAACTTTTGAATCATGCTTCCACAAAAGGCAGCAGATCCCAATGTAGGGTGATTTTCATGCTGTAAAGAGAAAAATAATTTAAAACCCAGGCAGCATGACTTATAGAAAGATCTGAGGTGTAATAAAAAAGCCTGTGTGCAATCGTGTGTGTGCACACACAGTTTCTTTAACAGCTGCATGGAACAACCTGTTTTAAATAAGAACAAAGGTGAACAAAGCCAGTTGTCAGCACAGCTCACCAAATGAAGTTTTTAATGTGCATGACGTATGCCATATAAAATGTATTGCCTGAGATATAACAGCAGAGTCCAACTTGACTTTTTCTCAGGCTTTTCCTACAAAGTCATGTTTCAAGAATTTACTGCATTTATCTTCATTATTTATTTCTCGTTCTCCAAAAGGCCCAGTGGATCATCTTGCTCACTGTATCTTCAGCAGCAAATTAAAATCAGCATCTTCCCTTCCTAAATATTCAAAATTCTCTTGTTCTATCAAGATGCCACTGAATCAATTTGTGTCTGTTGCACTCAGAGCAGACAACTGGCTAAGTAGAAAGTGGAGGTCAGGTCTGACTTACCAAATGAGTTTGACTTAACCAAGAGAAGGGAAGAAAAGAAAAACAAAATAATGATCGAAGATTTTCACTGCTTTGAAGCTTTTAGGAACAAAAAAAAAAAGTCTGGCAAGCACACAGTGTACCTTTTCATGTATGTAAGTAAACACAAATTTAGGAAAAGCTTTGCTTTGCACAAAGAGAAATCTTTGGGCTTTTTGTAACATGTTAGAGAACTTGGAGAGAGTTGCAAGATCTCTGCCTTCACTACAAATGTTACATGTGTTTCTGCACTGAAGGTAAAGAGGCAACCGAGAGCAGGGCAGTCTGCTGGAAAGGTTACAGAGCTCTGTTTACAGAGAATTTTATAATCGGGCAATAATTTGTTATAAGTCTCTAAGATCCACAAGAGGAATCTATTGCTGTGCATAGTTTAGGGAATTTTTAAAGAGAGCAGCTTATCGAAGAAATGTGTAGTCTATTAGCACATCATTAAATTTTTAAACCAATTCCATCTTTTGCTTCCCAGTTACTCTCCTCTATAGCAGACAATTGTGCCAGATGCAAAGTATCACTTCTGACTTTCAGAGATGAGTTGAAATTTGCAATTCCTATCTATTCCCTCTGCTGCCTTTATTTCTTGTTTTTCTTATCTGGTCTCACAATGTTGCAAGTGCTGCTTTACTCAGGAATGCATTTCTTGAACTACTTCATCCCAACGAAAGCGTGAACAAAAAAATTCATGAGCCAGTTAAATTTTCCCAGCCTTTGATGTGACTTAAAGTTGAACGTACTCTTGAGAAATAACAACATATGGAGTACCTTTATATTTTTATATAGACTCATAATGTGATTTCTGTACAGCAGAAAAAAGCTGTAAATATTAAAGGCCAGTTTGACCTTAGCTGTGACATCCTACCTGATATCCCCTGTGGCTCTGGTACTGGCATAGTGATGGGTACCCGGAGTAGTTGAAATGGTGATGGAGACTACTTTAGTTGTGAAGTCTCACGGTGGTACAGACTTATCTCAACCAGGGCAGGTGTGCAGGCTCACCACTACCACACTGCACTTTCCCTAACATCCTCTTGACGTCCCTGAACTTTCTGCTCAGAGGTGAGACCATGAAAACACAGATGAGGGAAGATGTGTCGCTTGCAGTTCCATCCTGGCCCAAGCGTGGTAACATAGACAAAAGAACAGCCAGAGCAGGAATGAGAGGACACCTAGAAGGGTTGTTGATTTGGGAGAGGTGAGGTGCAGAGGTGAGAAATGGAGTGCAGAGGTGAGGAGAACCTGGGACTCAGCAGTGGGTGCAGCAGGACTGGGACAAGCTGTGCAGTGAGCTCAAAGCCCAGCGCCAGCTGGGATGGGGTGTGTGAGCAGATATCCTTCTGCCGAGCCAGCAGCGCCGGTGGAACAGAGCCTTGCTCTCAGCTGCTGATCACAGCCAAACCCATCTGTCAGCAGATAGTTTTGAAACTTGCTTGCAAAGTGCTCTATGCCTTTCTAGTATCAAACTGCCTCGAGGCTGACACCCTCCTATTGCTATAACTTATTTTGTTAACTTAGAGTGCAGACTCTTATGCAGGCAATATTAAGGACCTAACTCTTCTGACCATCTCTTAAAGTGCCTGTATGATACCACATCATTACATTTCAATGGTCAGTATCTGAGTGTTTGCCATTGTGTATGCAAATTCCCATTTTTAAAGAATATTTAGCTCTACCAAACAATTGCTGGGATTGCAAAGGACACAGCAAGTAGAGTAAGCAGAACATTTGTCTGCTCAATGCATGTGATCATTTGTAATAGCACAATCAAACACATTTCGTACAGAAACCTTTCCTCTGACAGTGGAAAAATAAAAACATAGCAAGATGCATCAGCTTTGCACACAGGAAGCAACAATCTCTCTGTAGGACCCCAACTTCATCGTTTGGAAAGTATTTAGTAAATGAGGTAAAGGAATATGAAATGGGAGAGAATGATTAAGACTAGTATAGATTTCCCTGGAAAATGTGACACTACTGTTGCGCTTTGTGTGACAGATTTCCTACATGGCACTAGTTAAGTCATGTGACACTAATTTGCATGGATTGTGAATGTTTTTCACTCTAAGAACGGTTCTCATTTTGGGGAGCATATTGGATCTGGGCTCAGACGTGCAGGAGAGTCTGGAGCATCCATTCCTGGGTACAGGCAAATGGAATTATGATCTGTATGCACCACCCACCCTGCAGCACTCTGAAACACACATCTAATGTACCCCAGAGGAGGTGTCCCAAGCAAAACCTTGGTCCCTTTGTGCTTCTACCTCCCACCCAGAAATTAATAATTCTGTTCTCTGCAAAGTCTGAAGAGGGTGAGGTAAATAATGTCTTGAATAAAATGCATAAAATCAGTCTCTAAGCACCTGCTTTTCAAATGAGCTCTGTCCAGCCTATGTGCTGAATGAGGGTCCTAAGGAAAAATAATGAAAGAACATGAAATTAGATAGTTTCTCAAAAATGTAAACGCACATTGGTCCATTCTTAGTGGATAATAATATTTGAAATTATATGCTTTCAGTGTTTTTGGCTATTAAAAGCTTCCTAAGAAAAGTGGAAGGTGAACGGGAAGGGAAGAGGAAAGCAAAGGCGAAAGAGAAAGGGAAGGGGAGACTTTTTCCTAGTTCCCCTCACGAAGTCTGAAAAGGTGCTTGTGAGCAGTCCAGGGAATCATTAGGGAAACAGAAGAATCTCCAAATTCTTTTATGCTGTTTTGGGAACAAAAGGACTGGTTTCGGACTTCTTTAAAGCAGGGAGCTAGCAGAATGGTGCTTTTCAGACCTCACCAGACTTGGTTAGGCTTGCTACTATGCATGGATTTTCAAAAACAAACACGCCCGTAATACTAAATCCCCAGGGGATTTTCTTCATGTATTCATGCCTTTATCAGCCGATCTTAAGATCAGCCAGCGCGTACCAACAGTAGTACTGCCACTTCAAACACCGGGAAGACAAGGGGAAAGCAACAAGAACTTTTGTTGAGCTGGGGGAATGAATCGGCAGCTGGGACTGGGAAGCATCGCTTCGTGCGTCCCAGTCCAGTTAAGCAAAAGCAACTCCCAGGGGTTCTCTGCGATCAAGTTATTACTTCTTAATCGCTCACCTATGAACTGTACCTGTAAAGAGCCCGGAGGGGCTGTCAATAATAAACTCCAGGAGAGCGGTCGCAGCGGGGAGCGCTGGCAGCGGCTGCTGAGCCGGACCCCGGGCGCTGCGGCCCCGCCCGCCCGGGCAGCGCGGGGCGCGGGGCGCAGCCTCACCTGGCAGCGGCGGCGGCGCGGAGCCGCGCCCCGGCGTTTCCCTCCTCGCTTGCTGTTTTTCTGGTTGCTTGAGAAAAAGAGAAAAAAATAGATCTAGTTGTAAGGTAAGATAATTTTTTTAAAATTGTATTTTTAATTTGAGCGCCGCTAATTGCTGTGTACATGCGCAGTTGGCGGGCTCAGTGAGCGCACCGGGCATTGGCGTAGGCGCGGGCGGGAGGGAGCGAGGCTGGAGCGCAGCGTGCGGGGAGCGGACGCGCCGGGATGCTCGGCGGCCCCGGCTCCGGGCGGGCTGGACGGAGCAGGACAGCGCTGAGGGGCCGCGCCGGCCCCAGGCAGATGTAGCGTTGGGCTGGGGCCTGGGAAGGTGCACCTGGTGGGGCTGTGCTGTGCGGCTTCCCCTCCCGGGCAGCGCACCGAGGGGTCAGGGAAGGATAACCACAGCCCGGAGACAGGTTTGGCAATTCTCATCTCTCAGCTGAGCGCTGCTTCACCTTTGCTCTCAGATACTGTGTGCCTGTTTTCTGTGCATCCCCCTTCCTCTTCTCTAAAGTCCGGAATTAATGTGGGTGCCTTAACTGGGAGGCTCTGAAAAAGTGCCTGTCCGGTTGCGATACTGTTTTGTCGTCTGAAAGGATGTCGATGGGGTTTTGTTCTTAAAAGATCTTTGTTGTTTTTCTTATGTGAACACTGTGCTGGAAAGGTGGAGGGGGGGACACTGAATCTAGTAAGTGTTCTTATTCCAAAATACTACCTTTAGTCACTGTTCAGTTGGAGTAAGACACGTTCAACACAAATGAACTATTTCAGTAAACTGGATTTTAATTTTTACAAAATCAGTGTTAGAAAAAGAAGATAAACTGTTGTAGATTACAAGCAATGTAATGTCCTCCTAAGGAAGAACACGTTTCCTTTATGTTCAGTATATTTTGGAAACTATAGTGTAGTTTAGAAGTAGCAAGAATTTAATTTGCTTGTTATATAGTTTGATACAATCACTTTCCAAAAGTTAATTCAGCAGTGAAGAACATGCACCTTTTTACACTTTGAGTTTGTATATTAGGTGGCCACAAAAAATTGTCTTTAGGTTTACTAGGACCAATGACTTTTTTAAACAAGCTTGTATTTGTTTTCAGAGTTGACCCTGTGATAAACTGAGTAAGAAGTTGGAAAGTTCTGTAGTAAGATCATTCAAATATTTTTCTCATTCCTTACCTTTAAAATGTGATGGATAGAAAGGAGAAAGTAACACAGATGTGCTTTATTCTTTTTCTTGCTATGGGATCTGATCTCGTTTACATATTTCTTCTCCCAGTTGAGATGGATATATGGGAAGTAGTGAAGCTGATGTTTTGAAAGTGTGACCTAATTGCCTAATTTAAGTCTTAGGTCCAATTGTTTTGTTTCCTAGAGAGCCTGACCATCTTTTGGCTCTCTTCGACTTCAGCTGAAGTTGTAACTACTCAGAACTAGCAAAATTCAGCCTTTGGGTATCTCAGCCTGGCCCCAAACATGGAAGCACTGGGAAATAGTCCTGACATGTGGAGGATTTCCCAGTGGCTGTAGAAATAATCTTCAAAATCAGCTGTTGTAAGTTAAACAGGAAAAAAAAAAAAAAGGGAACTCCTTTATTGAGTTAAACCACCTCTTGCTGGTTTTCATTGTCCTGGGATTCCAGACTCTCACATCACTTAATGGGCAGCAGCTTTCTAGCTACCACCAGGAAGTTGTGCAGTCTCTCTAACTCTGCATATACAGTAGCAAACTTTGGGTCTGAAGTGGAAAGATGAGTTTGCGAAGGCATTTGCTTTCCCAGTGGGAATTCCCTTGGGATTGCTGTGTGAGTGGCACAGAAATGCAGTTGGCCCCTCAGGAGGAAGCAGCCTTCATCAGCCGTCAGTCAGCTGATCCTTAGAGTGACCAAGTCCTCATTACCTGCCTTAACCCTCACTTACTGGCCATCCAGGAAATGGGATAGAAGTCATCACACCCCATAGCAGGAGACTTTTTGGAATGTAAATGCCAAAATAAGGTGCTATAGGAACGGTAAGTCACATGGCTTTGTGCTAGAGCAGCAGTGAGGAACTCTGTGGATCTCCAGGCTGTGTATGAACTCAGTTAATAAGGTCCTCTAGAGACCTTACCTGCTTGCCTCCTTCCCATCCTCTTTCTTCTAAATGCTGCTCCTCCTGCTGCCAGTTTTGATAGCAGGAGAAATAGCTCTCCACCTCTCCAGATTGCCCTCCGCATTAGCCCCTCCTTTGAATGCTTCATTAAACACTGGGAGACACCTTGGGAAGCTTGGCTTTGTTTGTTTGCAGAGCAGGGGGCTAAAGGAGGGCAACACAGCTGAAATGTGGTGCTGAAATGTTCACATGTATGCAAACCATGGGAGCAGCTTATGGCCTTTCAGGGCATCCTCTGGCTTGCCCTGCCTTCCCAGGGTTTCCTTGCATAGATGAGTGCCCATTTCTATGCTAGAGGTGGAAAAGGTTGTATGAGTACCTGTGATGTTTTCTCATCTTGATGGAAGTACAAACAGAAAGGGAGATACACACACTGGTATAATTTTCAATAAATGTGTGGGGGGCTATTCACTTTTGCATGCTCTGTTTTAAACACTTGGAAGTGAATGTTTTTTTGAGGAGAGCCATGACAAAAGAAATGAAGCCACATCTCTGGAGGGTTAGAGTTGTAGCTATCAGCATCCCATTGCACTTCTGTTGATCAGTTCTTAGCTAAGAGGAGGGAAGGGGAAGCAGAAAGATTGTGCAGTGAAACACTTCAGCACCAAACCTAAAGGAAGGAGGAGAAGGGGAGCCTGGTTACTGCTCATCCACTCCTATGTTCCTCCTTGCTGGCTGTTTCCAGCACACCATTCATGCAAGCTGTTAAAACTAATTCCATAGTTGCTCTTCCTCCAGTCCGATGTCTGCTTTCTCTGCAACTGAGATTGGTTGTTGCAAGTCTTCAGGCTCCTGCCTCCCCAGCGCAGCTGCCACCAGAGCTCTCCTGCTGCCCTAGCACTGCCTGGTGGGGCTGTGAACAGCTAAGGCTGGTGGGGATCCAGGAGAGGCAGCTCCCTGTGCACCAGGGACCACGTCAGGTGGCGTCAGTAGCTTCCATACTCCGGTGTCCTGCACCATGCCAGTCAGGCATCTTTCTTGATAGAACCAAGTCGGAATATCATCATCCTGGGGTGTTTGTTTTTAACTGAGGCAGTTAAAGTCATCATGCCTAAGGGTTTGCTGCTTATTTATACAGTACTGCAAGGGGTAATGTGACTGTCTTGAGTACTGGACCTGTTCTTCAAATGTTGTGTGGAGGACAGATAGCAAGGAGAGGGAGAGACCACCAGGACCCCCATGGCAGCAGAAGACCGTGTGTTCAGGGACTGACTCGGGCTGCATGCTTTGACATGGTACTTGTGGTAACCCGTGGGGAAAAGAGGTGCCACACAGACTGCAGCAGTGCTGTCCACAGAGGAGCAGGCAGTCTGGTCCCTCTCTCGGCAGGAAAATGGATCACATCTGCGTGTCTGCCTGCTGGGGTCCAGATGCCAAACCCTTGAGACTCTTACTGATGAGTGCAGGTTATCCAATTGTATCCAAACATTTCTCCCAATCTCTAAAAAACCACAAACCTAGACACCACATGCAGGGACTGGGCTGGGGGTATCAGATTATTGGATTGTCAGGGTTTTGGCTGTATCTAATGCTTCATTATTAAAGGTTTTGTTTTGTTTATATTTTGATCCTGAATGAAGGTGCTTTCAGCCTCTTGACAACCCAGAGTGCAGTTGGTCTGGCTAACACGTTGAAGACACAGGTGCTGGGTGTCTGAGGGGCTTTTAGTGTTGCATAGGAGCCCATGTAGATCAGTGTTACTCAGCAAACATTAACAGGAGCAGTAAGATGAGAAGCCTGATAGCAGCAAATCTGCTGTGAGGGTCAAGAGGGGACAACCTCGCTTTGCAGTCCTGCTGAAATTCCAGTTTAACCACTGAGGTATGAAAGTTGTACAAAGACGGAAAAACAGGAGCAAGCTTAAACTCAGCTTTATTTTAGTGTCTAGAAGTAACACTGAAAAGGTGTAGACTTTTAATTGCTTTGGCAATTAACACACAGATTTGTGTGCTGCCTTCCTGTCCCTCCCCCCACAGAACCAGATTTTAGAAGCAGTTCTCGTAGACATAGAAAACAGAAGTATTGTCAAGTATCTTCTCTGAAAGTTGGCTTGTCATATCTAAGACACGTAGTTCCCCTGTGTTAAAGCTGAGGCAGAATGAAATGCTGCATGTTACTTTATTTTCCCAGAGGGGCCAAGCCAGTTATTCCCCACTGCTAGCACTCCTGCAAGGCAGTAACAGCGCTAACATGCTTTCTTCCCTTGCTCAGCCTCACGACTGGCATTTTTTTGTCTTAGTTTAACAGGTATTGGCGGTTTTTTCAGTGTCTTTCTTGGCAGTATTCCCCAGTAGACTCTCAGGTAATCACGTGGAGCCACGTGTGGCCCGTGCATGATTTTGCACTCTGCTTAGCCGCCTGGCTGGTGTGTACTGCCTGGAGCAACTGCTGGGTGAAAATCATGTGTGCAGGCCTAGGAATTACAAATCATAGACAGTTTTATAAGCATCTCTAGGCTTTTGGGTGTCAAGATTCTTTTTAAATTTTATTTTATTTTTAAAAGCTGTCTTCTGGGTTTTTTTTAATTTACAGGGGTCACCTTAAAATTCTCCTGTGGGACAAGGGAGGCTGGAAACATTCTCTTATGTTTGTGACTTTGTGAGATGGGTCATTTAGAGCACCACCAGGTTAGGCTACACTGTTCTGTCATGGCAAACAATATTTTGTGGAAGGGTACATACTATTCCTTTAAAAATGTAGCCTGGGGGAGATGAGGAAGAGTTCTTGGCTGAAACATTTGCATGAAGCAGTGTGATAGAGCAGCCAGGCAATATATTGCATGCTAATAGAGTTCCTTCTTCAGTGTGAAAAGTGCATGCTTTGTGAGTGACAGTGGGTCTTTTACCTTTTGACATTCTAACTTGACCCATAATGAGGCATCCACCAGCATGCCTTTTCAGTCCTTTCCAAAGAGCTGCCACAACTAAAGAGATTTTTTTTTTTGAGAATAATCTGTGACCCAGCAAGGTTGGCTGCAGTGTTTGTTTGTTTTTCTCTTTCCCGCTGGTTCCTACTATTCTCTTACTCCCACATCCTATCTGAGTCTTGTTTTCAAATGCATTCTTCAGCCTTCTCCTTCCCTACCTACTGCATCCTGTGTTCTGCTTTCTGATTTCCTTATCTTTTCTTAGAGCTTTTCTTTCTAGTTCCTTTTGGTTCTGGTCCCCCAGGAGCAAGGAGTGAAACATTAACAGTTGCTGAGTACCGAGTTAATCTGGCTCTTGTTAGGGGTGTAGAGTTCAGCTGAGGGCTCTGGGAGACATCCTTTGTGTATGACATTGTGCCCTGGGGGCCTTGGCATCACTTCATTGCTGGGGTAGCAGAGAGGAATATATATCTGTACTCCACCTGCTATCATATTTTTTTTTTTTTAGTAGATAAAAATGCTGATAAAATTTGATCTTTGCTAAGATAGGGATGTTCCAGTTATTGCAAGTTAATTACCAGGCATTAATTGCTCTGCTATTACCACGTGGATGTGCGTCTCACTTATAAAAAGGAAGCTGAAAAGCTTCAGACTTGGGGAAAGCAAAGCAAGTGGATTTGAATTATCTTGTGTCTTGATAGAGGATATGGGAATTGTAGGTGCTGTGACAGTGGTTTGGAAAAAATACTATTTCACAGTAAATTCAGCATGCATACCTGTGTCTTTCTAAGTCAGACTGCTGCTTTTAGATTGGTTGGGGATACATGCCTGTGTTATCTGTCCATTTGATCCTTTGTCCATTGAGGATCACCATCCTCATAAATCTGCGCTTAGAACATGTGCAGGAACTTCCTGTGTTGATGTCAGCATATCCTGAATATAAATCACAGGTATAAAATGGTTAATATTACTCCATGTTGCATGGGTAAGGCTGGGTAATGTATGTCTTCATTATCTTTCTGAGGAGACACCTAATTTGTACATGGCGAGCTTTTATACTGTCTGAAAATACAACTTTAGAGACCATGCAGAGAAGAGCATTTTCCAGATGAGATTAGCTATAGCCAAAGGTTTGACTAGTCTGATCCTTGCAGTTCACAACATCTACTAAATGGAAATGTAGAGGGAGAAACCTTTTAACATAATAGTCACCGTGCTGGAAAATTTATCTTCCTGCTACTTTCATATTCCCATGATGCCCAGATGGTTATCAGTTGTGTGCTAATGTAATCTGTCCTGCTGGTTTATTTGTAACCAGGATTGGTCTGTTAATGTGTGGCTGCATATGGCAATTAGTTTAAATATTTTATCTTCTTTTACACGTTTTTCTGTATGCAAGACATAAAGAGGAATCCACCTTTTACAACAAATTTGGTATAAATGGATGAGTGAATAGATAATACCTGTCCTTTTGGGAGATTATATACTTTTACCAACATCACCTTAACAGAGAAATAAATGCAAAGAAATTAAAACCTCATGTATTTGTTATCTATACATGTATAAAATGTTACTGTGTTTCAGATTTCCAGATGATTTTATGTATTTTTCATTTAACTTTTGTAATTCAGAATACTTGGTTTGGGAATATAACTGTAGTAGGTAGTTATTTCTTGAAGACTACCATTAATAAAAGAAAGAAGCTAAAACAAAGGTGATTTTAAAAATAGAGAAATGCACACACAGACATATATGTGTATATATATATATTTTTTTTTTTTTAGTCTAACACACCTCTTCTAACTTGTTTCAGGTTGAAGAAGCTTCTTGAGCAGGAGAAGATCTATCAAGCCCGGAAGGAGAAGGAGCATACAAAGAGAATCAATAAACTAAGAGAAGAACTAGTCAAGCTCAAATCATTTGCACTCATGCTGGTGGATGAAAGACAAATGCATATTGAACAACTTGGTCAACAAAGCCAGAAAATACAGGATTTAACCCAAAAACTAAAGGAAGAAGAAGAAAAGCTTAAAATTATTAGTGCAAAAACAAAAGAAGATGGCCAAAAACTGATGAAATTAGAGGCAGAACTTGAACACAAAACATCATCATTTTGTCAAGAACATGAGGAGATGACTGCTAAACTGGCTAATCAAGAGTCACATAATAGACAGCTAAGGCTCAGGCTAGTGGGGTTGACTCGCAGAATAGAGGAGCTAGAAGAAACTAACAAAAATCTTCAAAAAGCTGAGGAGGAACTTCAAGAACTAAGAGACAAAATAGCAAAAGGGGAATGCGGGAACTCTAGCTTAATGGCAGAAGTGGAAAACCTCCGCAAGCGCGTGCTTGAAATGGAGGGGAAAGATGAAGAGATCACAAAAACTGAATCCCAGTGCAAAGAGCTGAAAAATAAACTGCAAGAGGAAGAGCACCATAGCAAAGAGTTGAAACTTGAAGTGGAAAAACTGCAGAAAAGAATGTCAGAATTAGAGAAGCTGGAAGAGGCTTTCAGTAAAAGTAAGTCGGAATGCACTCAGCTACACTTAAACTTGGAGAAAGAAAAGAATTTGACTAAGGATTTGATAAATGAGTTGGAAGTGGTGAAGACTCGAGTGAAGGACCTTGAGACATCAGAAAGCAAGTTGGAAAAGGCTGAAATAAGCTTAAAAGATGACCTTACAAAGCTGAAGTCGTTTACTGTAATGTTGGTTGATGAGCGGAAAAATATGATGGAAAAAATAAAACAGGAGGAAAAAAAGGTTGAGGGCCTAAACAAGAATTTTAAAGTTGAACAAGGGAAAGTTATGGATGTAACAGAGAAATTGATAGAAGAAAGTAAGAAATTTTTGAAACTGAAATCTGAAATGGAGGAAAAAGTGTCTAGTTTGACAAAGGAAAGAGATGAGTTAATTGGCAAACTGAGAAGTGAAGAAGAAAAATCCTCTGAATTAAGCTGTAGAGTTGACCTGTTAAAGAAAAGAATTGATGGTATGGAGGAAGTAGAAAGGGAAATTACAAGAGGTCGAACCAGGAAAGGAGCAGAGCATGGTTGTCAGGAGGACAACAAGATTAAGGAACTTACCATTGAAATTGAAAGATTGAAAAAACGTCTCAAACAGCTGGAAGTGGTTGAAGGAGATTTGATGAAGACTGAAGATGAGTATGATCAGCTAGAGCAGAAATTTAGGACTGAGCAGGATAAAGCTAATTTTCTTTCTCAACAGTTGGAGGAGATGAAACTCCAGATTGCCAAAACCAAAGCAATAGAAAAAGGTGAAGTGGTGAGCCAGGAGGCAGAGCTGAGGCACAGGTTTCGTCTGGAAGAGGCCAAAAGCAGAGATTTGAAAGCGGAAGTTCAAGCACTTAAGGAGAAAATCCATGAGCTCATGAACAAAGAAGACCAGCTTTCTCAGCTCCAGGTCGATTATTCAGTTCTACAGCAAAGGTTTATGGAAGAGGAAAACAAAAACAAGAGCATGGGGCAGGAAGTTTTGAACTTGACAAGAGAGCTGGAGCTTTCTAAGCGTTACAGCCGCGCTCTGAGGCCCAGCATGAACGGGAGAAGAATGGTTGATGTTCCCGTGACATCCACCGGTGTGCAGACAGATGCTCTAAGCAATGAAGCAGCAGAAGAAGAAACTCCAGCAGTGTTTATAAGGAAATCCTTCCAGGAGGAGAATCATATCATGAGCAATCTGCGTCAGGTAGGTCTGAAAAAACCCATGGAGCGTTCTTCAGTGCTTGAGAGATATCCTCCAGCAGCAAATGAGCTTGCTATGAGGAAATCTTGGATACCATGGATGAAAAAGAGGGAAGCTGGGGCTCAGACAGCTCCTGATAAAGGAGCCCGAACCCATAGTAGTCCAGCACATCCCGGGGAGGTTGTCCTTTCACCAAAGCAGGGTCAACCTCTTCATATTCGGGTGACACCAGACCATGAGAACAGTACAGCAACTTTGGAGATAACCAGTCCATCTGCAGAGGAATTTTTTTCGAGTACCACTGTCATTCCTACTTTGGGAAATCAGAAGCCACGAATAACCATCATTCCCTCTCCAAATGTTATGCCACAAAAAGGCAAAGGCAGTGAAAGTCCCATGGGCCCAGATCGTTCCATGTCTCCAGTCACTATAACAACATTCTCCAGGGAAAAGTCCCCAGAGGGAGGGAGAGCACCCTTCGCCGACAGACCTGCATCACCAATTCAGATCATGACAGTATCGACATCTGCAGCACCAGCAGAAATCTCTGTCTCTCCGCAGTCACAAGATATGACCATGGGAAGGGCTGTCTTCAAAGTCACACCAGAAAAGCAAACCGTCCCAAGTCCAATCCGCAAGTACAATGCCAATGCCAACATTATTACAACAGAAGACAACAAAATCCACATCCACTTGGGTTCCCAGTTTAAACGTTCTCCCAGTGCCGTGCCCGACGGTGCGAGCCCTGTGATAACAGTCCGACCGGTGAACATCGCGGCAGAGAAGGAGGTTGTAACCGGTACCGTCCTTCGATCGCCTCGGAACAACCTGTCTCCACGACCTGCAGCCAGTAAGGTGACAAGTACTATCACCATCACGCCTGTTACAACATCTTCCACACGAGGAACACAATCAGTGGTAAGCAGTGTAGTCTCATGGTGTGGTCTTCATGGCAAGGAGAAGGACAAACCGTAGCTTGGGTTTGAGACACCAGAAGGGAAAATGAGGGGGGGAGGAGAAACTCTTGTCTTCCCTACGTTTCCTCCAGCCTCAAGCCTAATTATAAAATCAGAATTTGCCCAATTAATGTATTTTTGTACCAGTGTTGGATGCTGGTATACTTTCGGTATTATCTCCCAGAGCAGTTAACTTCCAGAGGAAGTCCCTTCAAAGTTATTTTCATAATGGCAACCCAGTAAAATTGCAAGTGAGAGACAGAGGGACAAAGAATTATGGGGATGGCAGAGCAGGAAACTCTATTTTTGTTTTTTCTGAGTGCAATTTCTGACTCTTGAAAATAGTCCACATGTTTTTTTGGCCCAGCTAGCAGGTCTTTAGACTCTAATTATGCAGGCTGGTGAGGCTGGTGTTTCTTTGATACAATCCCATGATCCCCATACAATTCAGTTCATATTTGCTTTATTACTGAACTCCAAAGGAATAAGTAAGCAGACATGTTGTCATTGGCTCCAGGCCTCTTTAGCCAGTGAATAGTAGAGCTCTTTCTGTTCCTCTCTAAGTGCTGTATTACAATAGTGCTTCCTGTAGCACATTTTTTTTGCTTTCTCTTCGGGCTTCTGTGGTGGTACCCCAGCTTCTTTTTCATGCTGAAAAACTTTTCACCTCTGTCTTTAACCATAGTGGGCAGTACTTATTGATAGTCCTTCCCCAGAGTATTATTGGACATACATTTTTATTGCTTTAGTTAGAAATACCCTGGGAAAGAAGATTTTAACCAAAACAGAAAACCAGCAGTACTGTGTTAGTTCTCAAACTTACTTAGCTAGACAGAGTCTGCAACAGATGCTCAGGGGAAGATTATTGAGTGGGTAAACACACAGTGATGTTTCCCTCAGCGTCTGTTCCCAGTTTTTGGCAATAGGTGGGTATTTCTCTCTGAACCAGAGCCTGTAGCCACATCTTTGTATTTAATAGACCATGGCAGAGTTTTCTCCTATTTATTCTTTTAATTGCTTTTTGAACTCATTTACACTGTTGTTTCCACAACATCAGGGGGCAGTGAATTCAGTTGTGGGCTTTGGGAAAAGCTCTTTTGTTTGATACCTTTTATGCAATACCTTCATTGGTTACAGCCTTTTTCTTGTATCTTGACAAATACTGAATAGTCATCCCCTGCTCGTTTGTCCGTGCTGCTCCAGAGTCAGCAGACCCCTACAACACGCCTCGTCAGCCATCTCTTTCCAAGCTGAAATGTCAAAATGTATTTAAGATACACTTTCACACTTCTGGAGAGAAGCTGCCATTCCCATTTAAGGCTTCTGAATTAAGAAAACCTGCATTCATCACACAGATCTGTTTGGGATTGCACATGCGCTCACTCTCCCCATGTATATAATGTATTGTAGACACTTTATGATACAGTGTTTCCCCACATATTAGAGGCAACTGTTCATTTTTTAAAGTCTTGAATTAATTAATTTACAAACTCCTTTGTCTCTCAGAAACTTGGAAATCTGGTTTTTTTAAACTTTTCTTTTTAACTAGATGTCTGCCTGTACTGTGATGATGCACTGAACCGTGGCAGACAAAACTTTTTTGTTTTGTTTTTTTCTGGCTGAAAACTGGCTTCTTTCTTCACTTTATCCTTCCTGATTTGGAATGTAAGGAAAATAGTTCAACCATAAAATTTATTTTATCTTATGCTTCCCTTTGTTTTTTAATGTCCCTAGTCAGCTGAGCAGGACACTTCGAACAAGCTCAAATGTGCCTTTTCCTCCCCAGCCTCTTGGGAAAAAAAAAGTGTATTCACCATCTGTTTTGCAAATGTCAACTTTACAAACACACTTCACTGCCCCTAGTCAGAAAAACCAAGCTGTGATCATTTACTCAGTAACCCTAGATGAAACCAACAGATACAATTTTGAGGGTTTAAGTTAATAAAATCTAACAAGACTAACTGATACACAGCTGCTTTCTTAGCTCACTGGTTTTAATTTTTGTCGTAACTCTCCTCACACAAGATGCTTTGTACAATGTATTAATGCCTTTTCCATGGTAGCCTATAGATTTGGATAGTTCCCATAGAAACAGAAAAAAATGGTGTTTAGTCCTCCTTAGCTTGATTAGAGTCAAACTCACTCCCAGGAAAATACTTGGACTATCCTAGCAGACCTAGGATATGATTTTTTTTATTACAGATGGACCACAGAGACCAGAGGATATGGAGATGAAAACGAGCCTGGTTATTCGTCTTGCTTTAGCACATTGGCCCAAATTTCTCTTCCCAGGACAGTTCATAGAGTTTGCAGAAGAAATCCCACAGAATAAACCCAAGTATTCTTTGTGAAAAGACCCAAAACACTGGTGACTCCATCCTGTTTTTTGATTTAGGCCTTACGTTTGGTTGTAGGATTGCTGGTGGATCTTCTTTGGCTACCAGGTTGGGTGTCACTCCTACACTCATTTAATCCCTGTGCTCTCCACCTCCTACAAGCCTGGCATTGAGTGCCAACTGTTCATGCTGCCAGGGTACACAGTGACTCCAGTGCCATGCAAATATGCAGGGAGCAGAGGGAATCCCGGCTGCAGCAGAGCCAGCACGGTGGCACAGCACCATGCAGAGTGACCGAGGCAGGAGGGCCTGGCTGAGCAGCTGTTGGGTGCCAGAGCCAACAGGACAAGTGTTTGTGCAGCTATACGGCCACTTGCAAGTGGGCAGCACTTAGTTTGAGATTGGCATCTGAATGTAGCTCTTTGTAGGTTCCCATGTGTGCTCTAAGCTGCTGCTAGAGCTCCTGGAGGTGCAGGGGGCAGCTCACTTGCCCGTGCAGAGGTGTGTGGTGCTGGCTGTGTGCCTGTGGCAGCTGAGATGTGTGTGAGGCTGTGAGGGATAACAGACCTGTACCTTTCCGCAGTGGCAGCTGATGGGACACCTCAGATGGCACGAGATGCCTCAGTGTGGGCAACTGAGTCAGTCTGTAGTCCTCAGTCCCTGTGTCAGCACTGAGGCCTGTGTGCTGGCTCTGTGGTGGCGGCGGGGTGATCCAGCTGAGACATGGCTAGCTTCAGAGTGAGCTGAATTACCCACTGGCTCCGCTGACTGTATTGGCTAGTTCTCAAGTCCCACCCTTTCAGGATTCAGCTGCCTAAACATACTTTATTTTAGTGTCATTTTCAGTGCTGTCAAGTAGTCTACCTACCTTCCAGCTCCTTTATCAGAAGTTTTAGGTCTCCTTGGTCGTCTGTCTTGTCTTCCAGCCCTGTGCACATTGCTTGAGTAGCCCAGGGCATCTCAAATTGCACGAGGTGTCTGTTGGTCACTGAACTGAAGCATTTCTGTCTAGGGCAAGCTAAGGCCTGATGTGATTGAGAACAAATGCTGAAGGGCACCTTTGCATTTAAAATACTCCAGAAGCCAGTGTGTGCATGAAAGCATTCTCTTTGTGTGTCAATAAAAGCACCAAGCAGGGTCTGTTACAAACTACTCAAACATGCTACATATTCCGTATGTTCAGTTTGCTTTTTTTCCTTTCATGGGATTGTCCAACCTAACTGCAGCTTCACAGGTTAATACATCTGTGTCTGCAGTGAGAGCTGACCATGACTGCACCATAGCAGCTGCGTGTGTTCATCTCACTCTCATGAGATAATTGCCTTGCATAACCTCACTTGGGCCCCTGTGCTGTTGCAGCACCACGTCTTGCCCTGCCGGCTCAGATCCAGTTTGTGTCACCTAGTGTCCCATGGGGCTGCATCTCGGGCACTCCATGCCAGCTGCCTAAGGGTTGGTTTCTAGTTGGAGCCACATTCCTGGATCAACCAGAAGACCGCAGCCTACAGACAAACAGGGCTGGAAGGAATGGCTGTGAGTTCTTGGAAGAAATGACGGAGAGGGAGAGAGAGGCAGTCGTGTGGGTTCTCTGCCACAGATGTACAGATGCGGACTGGATGTGTTCTCTGCTTGCTGCCCCTTCCCGCGCCCAAGGGGACAGCTGGCTGGGGAGGCACCTTTGTGCCATCTCACTTGGCAAACACAAAGTGCTTTTGCAGCTGCCTGGGAAGCAGGCGTTAGCTTCCATGCTATCAACACAGTTAGTATGCTGGAATGAAGGCAACTAAGACATTTAAAGCAAGTTAGAGTTCTTTTCAAAGTGCTTTTGAGTGATTTAGGCTTGAAATGAGTAACTTGAAAGGGCCCAAATCCTTAGTTAATAATTTACATGTGAATAAAGCTGAAGAAATGCCTGAGATTCCAGCTACTCCATTTGATTGCCTCATGTTTACACACTGTGGAACTCTTTCAGGGAGTACAAGATGTTTGTCATTTGGGTTCCCTGGGATGTTGACATATTTTCCAAGGCTGATGGAATGCATTTGCATGTTTTGCCCTACAGAATTGTATGGGCCTAACTTGTTTTGACATCTACATGTGAGTTCCATATTAGCCTTTAGAATGCTATTGTAAATGTTGCTTTTAGTTATTGAAAATGGCTTCCTTCCTGTCAGGCAGACAGCATTCAAGTTTTCCAATTGTGATTTTTTTTTGAGTGTACACATGGGGTTTTGAACTGTTCTTAGAAGATTAAGGAATGGTTTTCCTTTGCATGCTCAGGATGCAGACAGAAAGCTCTGATGCCACTGGCTGAAAAACATTTGAGAGAGAAAAAGGCTCCTTTGTAGAGCATTTTTAAGTAAATGTACGTATGCATGTTGCAGCTGACATGATCCCCCAATCCAGTCTATTTCAGCAGTTTTGTTTTATTTTGCTTATATGTCATAAGTTGCAGAGTTTAGTCATTTGGCAGGTGGGTCTGTCTAGGATGCCAGGAGCTTAGGAGAATTGTTCTCTTTTGAGAGAACACAGTCTTTATCCATAACCTGAACAGAAATGTCAGTCACATAGAAATTCAGCCGAGACGCTGAAGTTGTCACCATTATCATTTGTGTCTGTATTGCACACTGCAGGAGATAAAGCCCGTTTTCCTTTCAGAATTGTCATGTTTATAAGTATTTTCTTTAAGTCATGGTTGATATGGGGTAGCTCCAGTTTTGACCTTGAAGAGTATGCACATCATTATCTGGCCAAGAAAGAAAGAAAATAGCAGTTGGCCCTTTTGAGTCTTTTTATCCTATCCAAGTACTCCTTGTGCATTTACACGGTGAGATTCAGTTGCTTAAGCACATGTGCTGATTGCAGTTTCAAAGCTATGGGATAGCTTTGGCCTGGCCTCCAGCTGGGGCTGGCTCCAGAAGGGCACAGGAGCCGTGTTGGGTCTGCCAGCCCCAAGCCAACCACTTTGGCTGTTCTTTTTTTTTTTTTAATTCTGAAGTACTCAAACTTGAGAATAAGGGTGCTTGCTAGGCTGTTGTCCAGGGCAGAAGACTGGCAGAGATATTAAAGACTGGAAGACATATTAAAATGACCATGTCCACACTGCCTTGAGGTCTCCCTGGAAATCTGGGTTAGCAGCTTCACCCTCACCAGAGTGTCTCAGGTTGTGATTAGGGCTTGGAGGGGGAGAGCCCTTTGCCACATCCCTCCTGCCACAGCCACAGGAGAAGGAAATCCAAATCTTTTCTCTGATTCTTTCTCTCCCAGCCCCCTGCTCTTCCCAGTGCAGAAATAAGTGGTCCCAGCCATGACCTCAGCATACTTTGAAGAAATAAAATTCAATTTTATTTATAATGCTGAGTGATCATGCCTCAGCTCCTAAAATTTAGCAGTTACCCTGGGTTCAGCATTAGGCTCACATGAGTGTGCTGTTCTGAGGGCCTGTGCTAGTGTCTGCACAAGATGCCAGTATTGTACCTGTCTTGACAGCCAAGCCAATGTTGTGTTAGCCTCTAAGGCCATCCTGCACTATGTCATGCTGTGGAATGGGAGATTTGCACAATTTCCCATCCTTATGACATCTTGATTCAACACACTGGAGCTCAGCTCTGGGAAACTCGTTTGATCCCAGCTGTACCTTTGGCCCTGCTCTAGCAGTATGTCCCATGGCCGGATTCCAAATGTGAGTATTACTTTGCTAATAGGTATGATTTGGGATATTGTTGTTTGAGAGGTAAATGAAGAATCAAAGAAAAGTATAAGATGAGCGCGTATGAGAAGAAGTAGTCCTTAATTCATGGCATTTTTCTCTGTCTCTTTGTTTTGCAGACAGGACAGGATGGGCCATCCCAGAGACCTACACCCACCCGCATTCCTGTGTCAAAAGGTATGAAAGCAGGAAAGCCAGTAGTGGCAGCCCCAGGAGCAGGAAATGTGACAAAATTCGAGCCTCGTGCCGAGACTCAGTCTATGAAAATAGAACTGAAGAAATCTTCAGCCAGCAGCTCTGCCTCCCTGGGCGGGGGTCAGGGCTGATGGCAGTGGCTCAGGGGGTACGTTCTGCAGGTTTTACTGCTGCCATGGAAGTCAGCTCCCCTGTCTGTGTAGTTGTTCACATTTGCCTATACTAACGAAGTCCTGCAGCTGTCACTTAACAACAAACTAATAAGTGTGTGCACTGACTACTTAAATAACAAAATCCTTTTGTTTTCCTACTCAACCTAAAAAAAAACAAAACAAAACAAAAAGCTGTCAAAAAGGCAATTTTATGCCAGGAAGATTTTCAGTCTAGGAAGTTAGAATAGAGTAACTGCACTAGGTTATTAATCTAGTTCAGGAATTCTTAATGATGGACTTGGTCACTTTTTAGTAGATCAGAGGAAGTCTGGCCACTTTTACTAGATTGTCTTCCACCTTAACAGATCACTTTCCACATTTGCTGCTGCATGGGCTACTTTCCTTCCTGCCTTGATCACATTATTGAAATGCCACATGGCCTAGGGAAGCAGTGCCAGAAGACAGCGCTCTTGAGGTCCTGTTTCAATGAAAGCCCATACCTCAGGTGTGGGAGGGGAAGAGAGGAAGGATGAGCACCGTGTGACCAGCCTTCTCTCTAGGAACCTCCCATCAAAACCACCATTTCTCAGTGGTGAGCTGCTTTCTCAAGATAGTTACTAAATTCAGGGGCATAGGGATGTTACACAGTGTTTGGCAGCAGCAGTGCTAATCAGCAACTTTATTCTTCCAGAGAGAGTTAACACTTATAGACAACACTTAGAACCAGGTCCCTGACTTACACACACTGGGATACTGCCAGCTCAGGGCTCAGATGAAGGCTCGTGAGCCAGAAGGTGTTTAGTCTTCAGCAAAAGCTTGAGAAGCACTATCTGGCAAAAATCAATACAATCCATTTGTGTCTGCTCCAAAGACCACGTAAGGCTATGAAGCAACTCATTCCATTGACCTGACTAGGTTTGAAGTTTTCCTGGTCGGGTCTTACATTTAAACCTTATTTGCCATGCATCCTTATGTCTTAGAGGGTAAGGCAGCACAGACTGCTGGTGGCAGGAATTGCTATCTAAAGGCACAGCTCAGTACAGTCAGTGAAAGAGAGAAGGTTTGGTAAGGAAGTTACTCTCCGTTTTCAGTTGTTTAAAATGTTTTGTCATAAATGCAGACTGCCTTACAATATTATCATTTTGTGATTTATCATTTTTCCTTCCCTCTTTGTGATTTCCTCATTTGTATGTTTGCATTTTTTAAGCATGTTTTATGGAATTGTTCCAGCATGGGAATAGTGTGGATTCTGATGATTGTTATGATTGTTTATTTAATAACAGTAAAGTTATTAAAGCACGTTTCCATTAATCGATCAATTTTCACAGAAGAAAGTCACAACCAAAAGAAATGAAGCTGAGCAGACCAATGAATGATGGGTTTAAAGTTGTACAATGCTTTAACCACCTCAGCAAACTGTGAAGGGCTCAGTGGTTAAAACAGAATGCAAGGTGGGAAGACCACCAATAAATTATAAATAAAATTCCTAGAAAGGAAAATACACCAATGGTTGAAATACGAAATTTGGCCTAGGAGAAGATATTTGATGGAAGAATCTGTCACAGAAGGTCAACAAAATTATATTCAATCCAAGCAATGTTTAGTTTTCAGTCTGCTGGCATTTTATTATTCACATGAAGGGCATTTTTTCTTTGCCACATCAAAAAAGAAGTACATCATAGTTTTATACACATGTAGCACCTAAAATGCCTGTTAATTTTATGGTTCTGGTTCCTATGGCATCCAAAAATTAGATTTGTATTAGTAGCATTTTTCATAACTCCTATTCCCAGTACTTCAGATAAAACTTAGAAACTGGAATTAGCAAGCAATGTGAGTTACTATGTCAGAAATACATCAGATCCTCTCAAGTAATTCTTATCACTTAAAAGCCTCAGTATGTCAATAAATTGTTGCTGAGATCCTACTGTTCTTATTGTAACACAGACTTTATAACAGATATTTAAAGGGAAAAAAAGGGTTTTTTTCTGGATATTCACTCTAAATACTGTTACTGAGGGAAGTTTTAAGGTCAAAACAGTCGTTTAAATAATTGCGAACATGATCCCCAAGCTAATGCGGCTTGATACAGCTGCCTTAAGCCTTCCTTGTGTCAAAGAAACTTAGTTCCTTAGTTAACTGTTGCCATACTCACTGTTCTGTGTGTGCCTGTGGTTGAAAATTTTGTTTTTGTTTGAGGTCTAAGAAACGAATTCACCTGAAGAAACAAGTCAGCCATTCAGTACCTGAAATCTAGGGCACACAAACTGGCACAACTGGAGCCAGAACTGCAGGCACAGGCTGGGAGTTGCTCTTGTAGAGTCAGTAGGATTTGATGAGACAGACTTTAGAAATTCCAGATAGGTCAGACTTAGGATCCTGTTATTTTTCCCCAGAGGCTGCACAACAAAAACGGACTTTTGCTCTGCAGCAGAAGTTTAAAGAGTTGGAATCAGGCATCTGGTGAAACTGTTAGCTAAAAATAGGTATTTAGTTATACTCATAACTTTTGCCATCTGTTTTAATTGACCTAATACTCTTGTTTCCTAAGGGTAGAAGAATGGTAAGATGAAGAAAAAAAGCCTATAATTCAGAAGTCTTAAAAGTTCAAGCATAACCATTTGTATTACATTGAAATTTCCTCTGAATCTGAAGACAGTTATGTTTAGTGACTACGGTAAAATTCTCCATTCAGTAGGTCAGCTCCGGAAGGCAATATAAACAACCAAATCTAAACACAGTGCCTAAGCCCCAGAGGCATCCTGAAGATCTTCTTGATGTTCTTCCACAGCCCTTGTCTAGTCAGTTTCTGTTATGACTTTAGCACTGCAGCCACTGAACCTCACCGAGATCCATAATGCAGGTATTCTTGTATTTCCTCTGAGGCTTTTAAGTCAAGCCACAGTTTCCTGGTCACTTAAAATCAGGATATAACTCTACACTGGACTGAAAAGCTGTAGTCCAGACTTTGTCACCTCCAGCCAAGAAAGTACTCACAGACTATGTGGATTGTTCTTTGAGCTGGCACTAGTGTTTGAACTTAACTGGGGAACTGATCAGAATTAAAAGGAATCTGGCAAAAAGCCAGATTAAGACTGGCTTTAAGGTAACTTAGTGCCAAGCTCACGGGCCAGAAAAAGAAAGAAGGAAGGCACAGGAAACCAGTTGGTGTTTTAAAGTGACTGTAGGATCATGAATGCCTCCTAGTAGATCAAATACCACACAAACACAGGGGTAGTGCTGCTTCTTTTCAAAAGCTTTTGATTGAAACCTTTTTTCAAAGGTAGGAGACAGGTCCCCCTTCTCAACAGTATCTGAGGAGACTCAAACCCACATCAGCTGTGGGCAGGTTCACTTGTGCTACTGACAGATGAGGGGGAAGAAGGTGGCATTCTCATTCCCTCCTGGGAAGGCTGTGCCGTTCTGCATGGAATGCTTCAGTATTCACTGAGCAGAAACAAGAGAGTGGTTGAGGGGTCAGGATATTGAACTAGGAGGGAGCCCCCCCCGCCCAGATCTGTGTCCCTTTTCCAAAGGCTGCCTTTGAGCCTCGCCTTTTTGAAAAGAAGGCTTATAAGATGAAGTGTCTGTGTTCATCCATCCCTCCATCTCTCCTTCCCTAATGAATAACACCGAACACACCAACCAATTTCATCCAAACCTGACAAAGCAATAAGGGGTCTCCAGAATAAGAAGTTTTTCCA
This sequence comes from Oriolus oriolus, assembly GCA_013400235.1. Taxonomy (NCBI): domain Eukaryota; kingdom Metazoa; phylum Chordata; class Aves; order Passeriformes; family Corvidae; genus Oriolus; species Oriolus oriolus. The sequence continues at coordinate 132,095 of VXBT01011961.1, forward strand.
GTTTAATGAAAAGGACAGCAGAGAAAAGGAGCAAGACCTTAGCAGTGCCTCACTGTGTGGAAGAGTAGGGCATGAGCTCACCTTCATACAGCATCAAAGAATGAACACAAAAGAGTGATGTCAGAAATGCCACAAGGACAGGCTTTGTTCAGACCTCAGATTTTACTAGGCACCAAAGAATCAAGCTCTGACACACAAATCTATAGGAAAATACTAGGGATTTTTTTACAGGGCTATCCAGTATTCTACATCACTGGATTATAATGCGTAAACCAAGCCTTCCTAAGTGATCATCTGGAATCACTCATCCTCATGCTTTCTCTCCTACCTGTTTCTCAGCCATTTTGTTTGGGGTTTTTTTTTGTTTGTTTTTTCTGTAATGAAGTTGAACAGTTTCAGTAGCAAAATAGTGCACTCAAAATCATGATGGTTACAATGCTTTGTCAGGAACTATGACGACTGAGAACCAATCTTTGTACTTTTAGTCATATCCAATGTCAGCTGGAGAGAAGCCCTGTTTTGGCTGATGACATGGCCGTATAAGCAGTCATGTTAACTCAAACCCAGCAGTAGGAACAAATGACTTAGGACCAGAAGTAAGGTAGAGAGGATGAAGAGCAGGGAATATGCCAACCCATTCATGAGCAGCACACATGGACTGAGAAGGTGCACCCTCAGTTCTCCAGATGATCTCTCTGATTTCAAATCTAGTTCCTAATAAGTTTTCTACTGTGTTCCCTAAGTTAGATCACCAGACTGACTTCAACATTTGGGTATTGCTAATGTAGTCATTAGTAGATCAATACACTTGAGTAAGTGTGACTGAAAAAGAAGGGGCACAGAGCTTCAGCTGTAATGCCTGGGGGCTTTTCTCCCAGATCAGTAAACATGCTAAGCAAATGGTAGAAGAAAAATAGAGATTTTGATCTATTTTGCCCACCTTTTATCCTTTTGTGACACCCGTTAGTGTGAGTTTTCAAAAACCAAACACTTTGTGACTTTTCTTAATATGCCCATAGAGCATGCATGTTACTGTATTTAAACCTCAAACCACTCACAGCACATAGTGATTACCACCATGGGAGTAATCTCTAAAGCCACATTAATATGTTGATCCGAGCCAACAGGATGCCAAGTCATATGTCACTGCTTGAAATATGCTTCACACGTTCTGAAGTGTGCTCAATATTTACATGAATATTCAGTAATTCTGATCAGATGTGGAAGAGCATGTCTTTAAAACAGAGTAAGCTACTGTCCTGCTGGGTTTCAGGTACTTGGCATAAGCTGCAACAGTGAGGACAATTTTCAGACCAATTATATGTTCCCATCACACATCAGTGGCCAATTTCATTGAGTTGCTTTGAAACACGTAGTTTGCTGGCAGGAGTTTCTGTGAGCTCATCTTTTGAACTTGTTTTCATTTAGGGGAATGGTTTTCTCCCCTGCGTCAGTGTGAGTTACTCTCTTTCTCTTAATTTTGCTTGAGCTCTCTTGGGCAAAACTATATGCAATATTTCCCATTATAGATATTAATCACACTCACTTTGAATCTTACTCCCTACACATTTCTCTTACCTTAGCTTTTTTTTTCTTTAAAATGTAACCAGGGTTAACTACTGTCAGGTGCAGAGCTATCAGCTCTCGGGTATGAAACACTCAGGTGTGAATGGTTCTCCAAACAAAAAAACAACCTCTACTTGGGATTTTAAAAATAGAAATACTGATGTATGATTCTCTTCTATTGCTTGGGTGTGCATTGTCTGTGGTACATTCGTTTTTGTATTATCTGGTGATATTTGTTTGTATATATTGTAAGGAGAAATTAAACTTTGTATGTTAAAATGTTGATGTGTTTCATTATATGAACTGGTATCCTGATGTGTTTCCTGGAGAAGTTCTGCTTTACATCAGTAGGACTGAAAGCAGAATTAGCTGTTTTACATTAACTTCATTTTCTTTTCCTGTCATTAAAATAAATAGTTTTGGTTAAATGAATACATAGTTCCTTGAAATATTCCCATCTAGAACCCTAGAAAAATTTATTTAATCATATCCTTCAAATACAATCATATTCCTACAGAGGGTGGCCCAAAAGAAATCTGACAAAATCTACCCTACTCTAATTTTAGCTTAGTAACTGTTCAGATACCTCTTTTAATAACTACAGTATGTGTGTGCGTGTATAATATATATATTCATATATATATATATAAGCATTTCAAATACAAACAACCAAGACAAACTTAGAGTGTGTGTTCTCTAGGTGTGTGAGATATGAATGAAGGATAAATACCAGTGGAAATTATTTGATTTTTAAAAATATTATTATTATTATTTCTCCTACTGTTTTCTGCACAATTACTGTTTTGGTCTGTAGGAGACAGGTGTCTGATTCAGACACTGACTGTAGTTTTGCTGTTCATTCAGTGACTGAGCCTTAAACAGGAGTGATATTTTTCTGCTACCCATTTTTTTAGAATTTTGTGTTGAAACTCCTTATTAAATGTCAGGGAATATTAAGAAAATAATTGTTTCATATAGATTTCATGTGACTCTCATTGAAGTTAAGGGGTGAGTTTGCCTGAGGTTACAGTCTGATATTATGTAAATGCAGCTTTTAACATCATATCCCACAAGAGCTTCAAGGTAGAAAAGCGCTGGCTGTAAGGTAAAGTCGTTCAGTAGTTTGTGGTTCTTTCACGTTCACCACTCCAATGTGTTAGAACTGGTGTACATGTCTTGTTGAAAATCATTTGTTATTGATAAATTTTATGGAAAATAAATACTTCCAATTCGAGAAATTCTATTATTTCACTTGCCTTAACGTATTTTATTGGACATTTCCTCAGCTTTGCTCTTGCTTCACCACATCTGAAAAGCAGCACTGGGATCTGCCATCTAGTGGCAAAGTTCTGGCACTACGAGTACATGGAAAATATTTTTCTTTCTTCTTATAATGTAACTTCACGAAACACCTTGCAAATATTAGTTAGAAAGCAGACAAAGGCAGAAGTCAATAAAAACATGAAAGGCAAAAATAATATAATTAGTGTCATTTCTTGGGTCATGTAAATTTTGAAATATCTTCAGACTATTAAAGGAATGAATCTTAACAAAAGTAATTTCAATTAAGATGAATATTTCTGAAAATGTATTACTGTATGCTTTAATTAGTATTGGTACAGTTACATTATTTGAAATGCATAAAATACACCTTTTCAGAGAAAAATGTTAATTGACAGTTAAATTCTTATATTTAAAAAGTTGCCTGTAAGAGCTGTATATATAGGTAGAAGAACAGAAGACCAGGCCATTACTACTTCAGCAGAGCCCAGGGATTAATCAGGGTCAGGGACGTCTGATACTACCCACAGGGCAAAATTAAATCCAGCCTTTTGAAGAAAATGCCAACACTTAGTTTTGCATGCTGTGGCTGAAATTTAGCCCCAATGAAGTCAGCAGCAAAATTCAAGAAGACTTGCTGAATAAACCCAGCACAGGTTTCTAAGCCAAGTTTAAATTAAAAAAAAAGAGAAATTACTCCATACCTCTTCCTCATCCCCATTTATGAATTGCCACCAGATTTATGATTAATTTGCTTAGACAAGATACCAGACACCCAACTAGTTTGGGTGTGGAACTGGAACTTTGGTGTCCCCATGCTTTAATCCATTCAACTGTATTACTCCTTTTTCCCTATGGACAACCAAATGTCCTGACATTGAAGTGGAATCCAAGTGCCTCTGAGCCCTCGACGGGTACTAATTTAGTTCCCCTTTGTAGCATTAGCCAGGACAGTTTTATTGAGCAGTGATGCGAGAGTAAGTCTGTGAGACATTTTTAGAAAAATGCCTTGCACTGCCATTGTAATTGTTCTTTAAAGTAAGTTGCAATGCGTTTGTAGTTTCATAAACCCAAATGTTTTGCTCTCCTTTCTTTTAGAGAGTGTCATCATTCACCAGTTACGCGTGAACTCTAGATGAGTTACTGCCTGCTAGAGCTCTCTGTGTGCACTACCCTCCATGCCCGGGGATGGATCACTGTAGAAGCTCTCTGCCATCAACACCAGGGTCACTTGTGCTACTGATGATATTTGTGGAAGTATTAGTGCTTCCATTAGATTTTATATATTTTTTTTTCTTGGTAGAGCTTTAAAAACGAATGGCCTTGCTGGTATTTTAAAAGTATCTAATCAGAGAGAGAGCAGCAGCTGAATTTCACTTTTATTTGCAAAGCCTAAGGCACGTGCTTGATTTTGTTTGATATTTGCCATATAATTTATTTTTATAATACACTTTGTAAAGTAGCTGTCCCAAAGTTGCAATTCCTGTTGCTTATGGCACATTTATTTGTAGAATACACTGTCAAATTTGCAATTTGATATTTTTGTAATAGAGCATATGTGAAGAAAGAAAAATGTAACTTCAGCAATGTTTTCTGTTTAAATGGAAAAGTATTCAGTACATTTTTTGCCACCACGAGATTCTGTGAGACTAAATACTCTGAAGACTGCTGTATGGAATTTGTTGCAGAATATTTCTTGCACTGTGTGATAGTTTGGCATAAAATTAAGTATTGAAGTCCAATGCCTTGAAATACAACCAGATTTACTCATTTTAAACAGTGTAAGTCAGTTTCTAAAGCTGTGATTTTTTTTCTATATAAAGTATGTTTTTACTTCTGCCTGTACCAAAAAAAGTTGATTTTCATTACACTGTAACTAATAAATTTTCACAACTATGCAAATGTAATCAGGTGTTTGCATTTTAACTCCAGTTTCTTAAGGTTGGCAGTGCTCATCTATGTATTTGTTTATGGGGACATAAACATATGGGTTCAGAGGTTCCTTTTTCTCACTGGTGTCTCATGCAGTGTCACAGTGATGTACAGGGTAAAACTGATTCATAGAATCATAGAATGGTTTGGGTTGGAAGACCCTGAAAGATCATGTAGTTCCAATCCCCATGGGCAGGGACGCCTTCCACTAGATCAGGTTCCTCAAAGCCCCATCCAACCTGGCCTTGAACACCTCCAGGAAAGCTGTTCAACAGCTTCTCTGGGCATCTTGTTCCAGTGCCTCACCACCCTCATAGTAAAGAATTTCTTCCTAATATCTAATCTAAACCTACTGTCTTTCAGTTTGAGACCATTCCTCCTGGTCCTGTCGCTACATGCCTGTGCAAATAGTCTCTTCCCATGTTTCTTGTAGGCTCAGAAGTTAACATACAGAGAGGGATCAATCGCCAAGCCCTTAATGAGTTAATTGTTTCTAACCTTGTGCTTTCACGGCACAGGCAGAGGTGTTCGAGTGGTACTGTCAGAATCATCAGTCCTGGACTGGCCCCTGGACTGGACACCAGGCACTCAGCCACACGCTGGGGGGCCCCTTTCACACTGGTGGCTGTAGCTTCTCAAATAGCATCCAGAGAGTTCTGTGGCAGCTATACTTAAGATGATTTTCGAAAGAATGATATATAAAGCTACATGCAGTCCAGGCAGGGTCTTTTTTTCTTATACATTTCATGACCAATGATGTTTAATCTAAGTCATTGGCACATGCTTAAAATACTGCAGATTTTTTAACTGCAGAAGCTACTGGGAGAAATTACTTTTTTTTTGGAAGGGAAAACAGTGTTGCTTGCAGGAGATGTGCTGTGAGATGCCAGAAAGAGAGCATTAATGCAGCATCCCACTGGGATGGCTAGGTCAGTCCATCTTGGAAACTAGAATATCAGACTGCTGTGTAGTCAATTTGGTCTTCACGGGAGCCACGGGAGCTGTTTTTCCTCTTACATATGAGTTCTGCAGCAAATACTGACACTCTAGAGAAGCAGGATAATCTGGGGCCTGTATGAACTTACTTGGAGTTGATCTCCATTGTGAAGAGTTTACTAATGCAGCCACATTGAGGAATCAAAATAAGTGCTGCTTATCCTGGCAGAAGAGTCATTTTGTTGGTATAGCTTATACTTAGCTGGTACACCATGTTTTTCAAGGAGTGGGTTTTTTTTTTGTACAGCAGACAATGTATGCCAGTAACATAGCTGTGTCTGTAGATCATATTTTAGAGCAAGCTGAGAAGAATTCCAGCTTTTAGAGAGCAATACAGCCGAGGTGAATAAAGTTTAGTGTGTGCCACATTTCAGTTTACTTCACAGCAGAATGAACATTGTAGTGACCCAGATCTTCTGTTTTCAAAACATTACTTGGAAATCCAAACCTATCCATGTTAAGATCTACACGGAGCTCAGCTGGAATGAAATTCCTGGCTATTTGAAAGTGACAGTGACATGCCTGAAATAAACTTCAGCTTTTAAATATGAGTAGGACATAAGTAAAATCTTATTCCGAAACTGAGTCTAGATTTAAAAGGTCCCAATCGAAGTAGAAAATATTTTTCATCGTTTAGATTTTAATATAAATCCAATTCAGTATGAATGTAACTTTATGATTCATAAGCAAATACATAAACATTTATGGTTCTGCAATTACATTAAGTTTTTAAGCTTGCCAAAATAAAGCTTTGTTTAAAGCATGAAGACAATCATGGTGTATTGAAATCATACAGGTTTTAAAATATGTTTGATGAACTGCAGCACTTTGGAGTAGGAGACCAGTGATTTCATCTTGCACTTAAGTTCCTGGTCAATTTTTTACATTACCTAACTTGGACGTGAATCTAAGACAAATATGTAAAAAAAGTGCATTAGCCACATAACTAGCCTGTATTTTGGGGACACTCAGGAAGAAATCTATTAATACAGACTAAAGAAGTGATTAATTTCTACAAGTATTGTGATTTTAAAGGAGGTAATTGGGAAGTGCTTTCACAGAAAGACAATGTAGAGGCTACCTTGGGCTATAGATATCAGTAGCTTTTAAGCAATAGAAAACCAGTGAAGGTCTACTTTTCCCTTAGAGATTTTTTACTATCTAAAGAGGACTGAAAGACCTGTGTTAGTATAATTATAGCAATAAAATATGAAGTTTCAATCTAGGAAAAGATCTCAAATACTTAGATTTCTAGAGACAAACTCTACAGCCTGCGAGTTTTCCTTTTGTCTTGTGAAACATAATTGGACAACTTTAACACACCCTTTCTTGCCAGTCCTCTCACACCTGGGAGCATCAGGTCCCCGCTTCCCAATATTGCCCCTTGGTTATCCTGCTTCCAGAGAAATTTCTTGCCATCTGTCACCATAGGTTTACAAGAAGTCTTGTTCCCTTAGGATCCCATGTTGCATCTCCCTGGGTTCTCTGTGAGGCTGTGGGAATAAAAGGTACTGTAGTTGAAGGCAGTAATTGCAAACAGAAGGTAATAAGGGAAAGGGTGGTACTAGTGACAAGGGGCTTATCTAGGGGGAATGGCAGCAAAAGTTGGGGTCCACAAGATAGTGGAAAAGATAAATTAGGAATGAGATCTAGTTCTAGCACAGATGCCACAGGGACTACAATTAACTTTTGTACCCTATATAATTATTTAGGCACCGAATTAATACTTAAATTTTAGATGTTTATATATCCAAATTTCCTATGCTGTCTATGACAAAGAGGCCTTTCGTACCTCCAGAGCGAAATACATTTGCACAAGTCATGTGCTCCCCCCAGTGGTCTTGGCTGATGCTGTCGGTGCTCCAGAGAACTGAAAGGCATTTATTTTACAGAAACTGTTCCACAGCCAGCTGAAAAGTCTTCAGATTGGACTACATGCTTATAAAGTTATTTAATTAAATAGTTCTAATTATTTTTCCCTGAAATGAAGTAAATACATAAATACTTGCTGAATCTAGATTTTGGCAGCACTCTAGAGTGACTGCATAGGAAGGACTAGAGTCCTCACGAAACAGACTTTAATACAGAAGTGCCAATAAAGTGAGAAACATGGACTTTCAATGTTGCATCAGCTTGAGCAATGCGTGCTAAAGCAGGTATTCTGGGATACAAGTACATACTCCCACACTGTGTTCCACAAGGTGACTACTTCTTCACAGAAAGGGTTTTAACCATTGGAACAGGCAGCGATGGCGGGTGGTGGAGTCACTGTTCCTGGAGGTGTTTAAGACTGTGAATGGTACTCAGTGCCATGGTGTAGTTGACATGGTGGTGTTCAGTCAAATGTTGGATTCAATGACTTCAAAGGTCTTTCCCAGCCTAATTGATTCTGTGATTCTATTTAGTGCAGTGAGATTAGCTCCTAAGGGAAAAAAACAACATCCATATGTATAAGTATCTAAATAGGCTGGGTGTCAAAAGTCTGAGGGAGCTAGACTCTTCCCAGTGGTGCCAACCAACAGAACAAGAGGCAACAGGCAGAATCTGATGCACAGGAAGTTCCACCTGAATATGAGGAAGAACTTCCTTACTGTGCAGGTGACTGGGCACCAGAACAGGTTGCCTGGGGAGGTTGTAAAGTCTCCCTGACTGGAGATACTCAAGAACCATCTGGATGCAATCCTGTGCCATGTGCTCTGGGATGACCCTGAGCAAGGAGGTTGGACCAGATGACCCGCTGTGGTCCCTCCCAACCTTACCCATTCTGTGATTCTGTATTCACTGTATTAATTCACTCACATGCCTCCTGACAGCAGAGCAGGAGTGCAGAGCAGGACAGCTCCCAAAAGCGGTGATGAGCACTCACGGCTCCATTAAGAGAAGCTCTCAAAACTCTCGTGCATTATTACATCTCTACAGCAGCACTGATCCTATTTATGAGGGTAGGAAGCCAAAGCTGACTTCTCCATTTTCCAGTGGACGCTGCCTTGGGTCTGCACTGCTCCTCATGGCAACAGGGAGGATGAAGTGCAGGGGGACCCTCCTGGAGCACTGAGTGGGGGTGACAAGGCTGTAGGCCCAGGTCTTACCCCAACCTTGGGCACAAGGCAGCATGACCCCTGCCCTAAGTGCAGCAGAGCAGAGTCTGCCTAGCCAGCACATAGAATATGTCTTATGAGGAGCGGCTGAGGAAGCTGGGCGTGTTTGGCCTGAAGAAAAGGAGGCTCCGGAGGGACATCATTGCTCTACAACTGAGAAAATGTTGGGGTGAGGTGGGGACTGGTCTGTTCTGCCATGCCTGCAGTGAGAGGACAAGAGGAAATGGTCTTAGCTGACACAGGGGAGATTCAAATTAGATATTAGAAAAAAAATATTCACTGTTTGCGTGGTCAGGTACTGGAATAGGTTGCTCAGGAAGGTGGTAGTGTCACCATCCCTGAAAGTGTTCAAAAGGTGACTGGATCTGGCACTGGGTGACGTGGTTTAGGGGATACAGTCGCAGTGCCGGGTGGATAATCGGACTGGATGATCATGCGGCTCTCTTCCAATCTCCGCGATTCCCTAATTCCGCGACTCCATGACTCCGTGCCTCGGGGAAGCGCGCTGCCGTGCTCCGTCACCCTACGCGTGCCCGCCCTGCTCCCGCCCGCCGCTGCCGAGTGCGCTGCCGCGGCCGAGTGCGCAGGCGCGGTGCCCCCGGTCACGTGTCGCGCGGCGGGGGCGGTGGCGGTGCCATGGCGGTGAACTACAGCGCCAAGGAGGAGGCGGACGGGCACCCCTCGGGCGGCGTCGGGGTGCCGGGCGGCGGCGCGGTGGGCGGCGGCGGCGGGGGCGCCGTGAAGACCCGCAAGCCCGACAACACCGCGTTCAAGCAGCAGCGGCTGCCGGCTTGGCAGCCCATCCTGACGGCGGGCACGGTGCTGCCGGCCTTCTTCATCATCGGCCTCATCTTCATCCCCATCGGCATTGGCATCTTCGTCACCTCCAACAACATCCGCGAGTACGAGGTGCGCGGGGCGGGGGTGCCCGGGCCGGGGGTGGCCGGGCCGGGGCTTTGGGAGCACCCGGGGCCCGCTCGGGGAGGCTGGGCCGGGCAGGGCCGGGCGAGCGGGGATCGTCTGCCCGGAGGCCGCCTGTGACTCCTGGGAAATGCGGTCCCCTCCCGGCCTGCCGGGACGCGGCGGGGACACAGGCGCGTTCTGCGCGGAGCGGACACGGCGCCCGGGCGGCTCTGATCCGGCGAAGCGTCTGTGCTCGTCAGCAAAGCGTCCATTAATTACCCTGGGCAGACACAGAGCTGCCAGTCATCTGCGCAATGGCTGTAGCCCTTCTGCCGGTGCTCCCGAGGTAACTTCCAGGGAAGTTACTGCCAGCATTTAATCGACACAGCCCAGTGCACTTTTTTTCCCTCAGCAGTACAGAAAGTATGCGCGTTATCCTTGGGATAGCCTGTGACCGTCCATTATATATCTTCAGGTGTTCCAAAGTAATTGTATTTTCAGGACAAAGCTCTGTGGTGAATGTATTGCTGTAATTCTTACTTGCACCGATGATTTAATGTTGCGGGTGCTCTATGGGAGACCAGGGTGTCCAGAGTAAACTTGGAAACAAGGATCGAAGAGTGCGGCTTTTTCTAATTAACACTTACAAAACCCGAGTCATTTACACCTGATAATCAGCCATGCTACTGCTGTGAAAAGTTGCTGAGCGTTAGCTGAAAACTGAACTGTATGTCGCAAATGGATCCATTTGATACCAGAACCAGTTTGTGTTGTAAGGAAATAGCCCGCAGGGCTTAGGGACGGACAGCCTTGAGAAGCAACTGACAGCTATTACTAGTTTTGGAGAGCTAATGTGACTAAGATTGATTGTAGGGAAGAAGGTGTGTAGTTGTTTGTTATATTGTTTTATTGGAGAATATGAATTTTTGTGGATCAAATCACTCCAGTTATTGGACTAAGCTGTCACGTTCAAATATGCAGTGTTTAAGACAGTAGTTTGGCTGGTGGCAGTAATTTGGTAGTGAAGCCCAATTAGCTAAAGAAATCATGAGGTAGGAAATGAATGATATTTTCATGTTTCTGGTAAAATGCAAAAAATGTTACTACAAAACCAATTTTACCCCTTTTTATGTTAAGATCTACAGTTACAGTCAAGGAGAAAAGCAGAGGGGAAAAACCCAAAAGTTGAAGTGTATATTACAGCATCCAAATTTGTATGTAAGCATGTTTTTTGGAAAGCAGTTGCATCTTATATCAAGTGTTGGGGATATGCTGAACATCTGAAAATTGGCACAAGTGTTTCAGAGAACATGGCCGACTTGTCATGGGCACATAGATTTTTAAATTGTCATGTTGTAGCATGTTTAAGGCAAATACAATTGCACGTTTTCAACATGACATTCAGTGGAGAGAAGTAAAAAAATATCCTTGCTAACCCTGATTTTTGTTGACAACTGCATTTAAAATAGCCATTTCTATAGTAAAATAGTACAAAGTTTATATCATTATAATTGGACAAATACAGCCGTTTTCCATTATGACTGAATCTGCATTGATCTATGGGAACAAGAAATGCATCGGTTTCATGAGTCCAAAAACGTAAGCGACTTCTTGTGCCTATACTGCTGCTGTGTGCATATACAGAATTTTTTTTTACTGTTCTTGCTGAAGCAGCTCAGTCAGGTACTCCTGGTAAGTTCCAATAGAAGCCAAAAACTAGATGTTCCAACCTAACATTCGGCACAAAAGTCATAGGTGAGCTGGGAGCACGACCGACACTCCCCTACACAAGCAGGTTGCATATATACAGCAGTAGTAACTATTTGTATTGGAGACCAGTTGGCAGGCACTGGCCTTCAATCCTCTGTAGTTTCAAGATACTCAAGACTGGAAAGAGTTTAATTCCTTTGTTTTGCTCTATGGATATACTCTTTCACCTTGTGAAATCCTCAAAAATCCGATTGTTAGGCTTTTGTGAGGACAGGAGGGACTTTGGAATCTGTGGTAAGTCAGAATGGGGAAACTTGTGTTCTGATGCCTGGTCCTCATTCATTATGAAGTGCTTATCCAGTGACATTCTCCAAGTGAGAATATCGTCCTAAAGGCAGCTGAATTTCGAAAAAAAGCAAGTTTGAATCAAAAAAGGCTTTATAGTTGCAGCAGCAAAACACAGATAAAGCTTTTACCAATTAGGACCAGCATCTGGGCTCTAAACACCAGTGAGGGGTGCAGTTTAAGACTGCTATCACATATATGCTTAGCTGACATATGTCCTTGCTTAGAATACTGCCTTTTGTTATAACCTCCAAAAGTTATTCAGAAATAGCTGTAAGTTTAGCTGTGGGAGACAAGACAGCTAGAAGCTAGGTGCAGTGACTAAGCTTTTTTAGAAATGTAATTAGGGGAGGAAGCAGAGGTAGTTATTTACATCTGCCTCCTAGGCAATAGCATACCTCTTAAATGTGTGTGTGTGTATGTGCCTGTAAACTTAGTGTATTGGAATTGAATAGGATGTATAATTTGTGACCCTGAAATACATATTTAAGTTCAAGTTACTCTTTCCTGAAACAAGGTATGGTAGCCATTAGTATATCTGTGGACTGTGCTGATCTTCTGCAGGTGCAAGGACTGAGCAGCAAAATGTACCTGTTCCATTGATTTCCTTTATAAGCTCTCTTGAATTCAAATGTGGAAGATTTCCAGCAGCTTAAGTGTACTAGAATTAGCGGTTTTTTGTTGTGTTTTCTCTAGCATTTTTTCATTGTTTCAGAAGGGTATAATTAGTTATTTATCTTGGGTCTGTCGTGAAAATAGTTCATTTGGGTGGAAAATTAATCAGCTCTGTAAATGTCTTTTTGCCTGTTACTAAAGAGTGAGAGAGTTCTGCATTCCCTGGGGTGGGGGGGGGTGCTTTAGTTTTTCTTTTTAATATATACAGAGTGAATAAGAAGCACTGAAAGAGCATATTAATATATGATAAGATGTGAGGAATATACAAAGTATTAAATGTTTAGGAAAGAGATCTTTGTGCTGTGACTGCTGCTGTGAAATGCATAATGGTAGATAAAAAGCCAGATTGACTTAAGGCCTGGCTAGGAATGGAAAACTGAAAGTAAGTACATTACTGTTGCCTGCATCTTCGGCCTTGTGTGCAGTTCCTGCAGCCCCATGTCAGAAAGGATACAAAACTTAATAAAACCTACAAAGAGGAACAGCAGAGAGGATCAGATTCTGTTATGGATTGCCTTTTGTACAAGAAATGGTCAAACAGAGTAGGATAAATATGTGACAAAGTATGAAGCCTACAAAATCACAAATAGTTTGGAGAATATGTGTATGCAGTAGTTAGGTTATTTCTATAGGTGTATGTCAGCTGACATACATCAGCAGCCTGAAAGGCCATTGGTGTGGAGTAACTTGGATATACGCAGTGTACTTAAATCTGGAGTTTTTGGAAAGGACTCACTCTGTCAGGCTGTCAGATGCTTGTCGATGCCAGAGGACAGAACAGTTGGGGTCAGGCAGGTCCTTGCCCTGGATTCCAAAGTCAGTCCTTAGCTCTCAGAGTCAGAGTGGTTTTGTTACTTTGTTAAGAGTTGAAGGTGGATGCCTTCATCCTTTTAAATAAACTCTCTGTTGTATGTAATCTGTAAATGTGGATGCAGAAAAAAACACTTGTGTTGGCAGTTACTGTACAGGAAAGCTCTTTGGTAGCATTTAAGCTGATAACAGTCATCGAAAGCATGGTCCTGCTTCAATATACATCAATTTCACGGTCCACAGAATTTAGTCATTTATGTTTTTAAAAGTGAAGTCTTTAGGTCTTTTGCATCCTTAGAGTCTTTAGCATGCATTCTTGATCTAAAACTTCTTCTCACACTAGCATGTTCTTTCTAAAGGAAATGCTTGCTTCAGCTGACCTTAGCAGAACACACGCACCCTCGAGTTAGCCTTCAACAAATGAGATGCATTGTTCATTGAGAGCAGCAGTGGGGTCTGTGTGCTGTAGCTAAACAGAGCCTCATCATGGCTGCTGCAGCAGTGCTGTTTCTAGATCAGCATAAACTCAGTATCTTGTTCAGCTGAGGAACAAAGATTGTGATTCTCTCTCTCTCTCTCTCTCTGCCAGCTAATAGCTTCTGAAGCTGTCTAGTTTCAGCTAGGCTCATTAGGGTATAGGTTTTGTCTGTCAGAAATCTGGCAGCAGAGCAGATGCCAATCAATAAAAGTGTTTGCTGATGAACTGGTTGCAGTTTAATAGATACTGGAGAAATCACAGGAGGAGAGACCCTGAAAAAGATGCAGAGGAAAATAGGCTTCAGTGGTTTCCTGAACACACCTTGTGTGTTTGTTTTTGCTAACCTTAATACGTGTATTAGGACAAATCATAAGTCACTAATTCTTGGTTATGCCGTTCACTACAAACATAAATCAGGACAAACCACTTGCAGCAGTCTTTCATATAACTGTGTAGATGTTGTAGTTTAAATGCTACTGCTGCTAAACTTTTTTTTTGCAATAAGTATAAGGTGTATATTTCACCAATCTGAGTCTAAATTCTAAAATAGGTAATTCATGGTAAGTGTAGAAATAGGTTTTTTATAGGCAGATGGAAGCTTTCTTCTGCCACACTTGCTGGAGCTACACGTGAGTGAGAGCTACTATGGTCAAGCCACTTGAGCTGGCTTGGACTGTAGGGTGAGCTTGGGGCTGCTGAGGCTGAATGTACAGATTCTAAAATTGGCTTTATTTGGACTACACTATTCAAAACAGATAATATTGTATAAGACAGATTAATACTGATCATCTTTCTTGTCCATATACTGGTTATTTTACCATTCCTGACAAAACAGTATTGGTGTATTAATCTTTGCTGTTTTAGGACGGTTTGGGCATTAAGTGATTTTTAAATTTTTTTTTAATCGTCTAATTAGGTGGCTAAAAATGGTCAACAAAGCAAGTTTTCTCATGCAACTTTTTTTTATTAAATGTCTAGACTTTTAAAAGCTTAATCTCTGGAAAGAATGTAAAAGCTGAGATCTGCTTGTCATAGTGTGTGTGTTTGGAAACATCATGTTGTCTGGAGTGTCTGCTGTTTTTGTTTTGGTGTGGTTTTTTGGTTGGTTGGTTTGGGGGAGGTGGGGCGCAGAGCTTGTTGGTTTTGTTTGGTTTTGCTTCAGGATTTCACCTCAGTGTTAAATTTGTTTGCATCTGAAATCAAGCATATATTCAGAATCAAAAACTCATTTACAGAATCACAGAATCGTTAAGGTTGGAAGAGATTTCTTGAGATTGTCAGATAGGCCTGAGTGTGCTTTTGGTGTTGAGATATAATATGATTGCAAAATAAATGCCACAACAACTCTCTGGCTTAATAATAATTTTTCTTTACTCTTTTCTTTACAGTTAGTTTAATTGTAAATTAATTACTATTTTTCCTGTTACAGATTGACTATACGGGAACAGAACCTTCTAGTCCCTGCAACAAATGCTTAAATGTGTCCTGGGACAGCACAACCCCTTGTACCTGCACCATCAATTTCACACTGGAACATTCATTTGAGGTATGCTGCCCTGTATGCAGGATGAAGTCAGAACAGTTTATATGATCTATTTCATATTAAAAATGAAAGTTTTATCACTTCAGGTTTTTTTCTTTTTTTTTCTGTTACAAAAGATTATTTTTAGTTTTCCTTTGGACTTGGATCTGATTTTTGTGTTCCGTTTTTCATCAGCAGGGATGAGGTGTTTCTTAATGCCTATGTTTATCTGGAAATGGTCAACATTAAGTGGAATGCTTGTGTTTTACACATTCAGAGTTACCCTATGTGTCACATAGCTGGAGAGTAGATCAGCTATTCCTGCATGATTTACAAAAATTCAGTTCAACAAGAATTGGAAATACCAGATAAGTGCTTTCTGGCCAGTTGGAGGCAAATGAGGCTTATGGGTTCTACATCGGACAAGACAGGTGTTGGGATTAGTGCTGGTGAATATCATTCTGGTAGTTGGTGACATGTTTATATTGTTTGACTTCAGCCTGCCAACTTTTGTTAGGATAGTACTTTTATGTACTCATTATGAAGAAAGGGTTGAGGTTTTTACTTTATGAATGTTGCTGTAAACCTAAGTTTAAGATTGCAGGTTTATGTGAATGAAAATCCCTCTTTCCCCATCTTGCTTCTTGTAGAGCAATGTGTTCATGTATTATGGACTTTCAAACTTCTATCAGAACCACCGTCGTTATGTGAAATCTCGAGATGACAGCCAGCTAAATGGAGACAACAGTTCACTACTTGTAGGTATTCGTGCTTGGATGTCAATGAGCAACTAATTTCTGACCATTGCATAAATCACCACATAGAGTATTTAGCTGAATGATAATGAGGTATGAGAATTTTTGCATAACAGAAGGCAACCATAAGGAATTGCTATTTTATTTACTGAAAATAACTGTAAAGTATTATAAAATTTCGTGTTGATCATGTAGTAAAAACCAGGTTAGTTGTTTAAATTAGCACAGACTCATTTGCCTTTTTTCTTTCTAACTATCAGAATCCAAGTAAGGAATGTGAGCCTTACCGCACAAATGAGGACAAACCCATTGCTCCTTGTGGAGCTATTGCCAACAGTATGTTTAATGGTATGGTAACACTTTTAACTTACCATTTAGACGGGTCTGTGATCTAGCATATGTTTTCTGTTGTGTTGCGCATTATTCTGCGTGAAGATACTGTGGGCTTTTTTGTTTTGAATTAACACATCTTCATTGTTCAGAATAAAATAAATATCTTGTACTGCTTTTACTTGTTTCAAAATTGCTAGGAGAATTACTTTCATCTCATAGCACACAAAGGATGGAAATACCTGCTGTGAGAAGCTGCTACTGCTGTGATGTAGAAACATAGATATCATCTATAGATAATAAATTGCTATCTCATATACACTGATTCTTCCAGAACAGCTTGTGATTGTGTCAGGCAGATAGTAAATGCCTTGCCCAGTTATTTTTGTTTTGTCTTCTCCTGAAGGCAATTGTTTCACTGTTTATCAAGATCATCTGTCTAATGAAAGTTTCTGCAGCTGGTTTTCTAATTTGATTTTGTCTTTAGATACACTGGAGTTATACCGCATTGATAATGACACAAGGACTCCAATTACTTTGATTAAAAAAGGCATTGCATGGTGGACAGATAAAAATGTAAAGTTCAGGAATCCCACAGGAGATGGAAACAACTTAACTGCGCTTTTCCAAGGTAAAAAAGAAAAAAGCAAAATTTTAAGAGTGGCAAAATGCTTCAAACACATTTTGATTTCAGTTTTGACTTCAAACACATTTTGATTTCAGAGTTTTGCCTCACTGACATTTTACAGAATGTGCTAAATCAATGTTCTCTGAAGAAATCCAAGCTAAGGACTACTCTGCTATTTGAAAGGTTATCTTTAAGTAATGAAAGCTGCAAGTTTCTAATGAAAGTGTTTGGTTTTTACCTTTACTGTAATCATTAATTTGATGGCTTTAATTTCTGATTCTGTGCCCTGAATACTAAAAAATGTGTAACTAAAATGTACACTGCTGGGGTTTAAACCAACTTGGCAACTAAGCATCACAGTGTCTCACTAACCATGCCCTTGCTCAGTGGGAGGGAGGAAAAAATCGGAAGGGTGAAAGTGAGAAGGCACATAGGTTGACATAAAGACAATTTAGTAATTAAAAACAACCAACCAAACCAAAAACACAACAAAGAGAGAGGAAAATAAAACCCCAGAGAAACAAGTACTGCAAAAGAAAAGAATTGCTCACCACCATCCGAGTCCCCGAGCCAAAGCAGGCCCTGCCTACCTCTGCCTGCCCTTTTCTTTGGTGAGTCTGATGTGATACGGTATGGGATGTCCCTTTGGTCAGCTATGGGAACAGCTCTCCCATCTGTGTCCCCTCCTGATCTCTCCGGGACCCACAGTCTCCTCACTGGTGGGGTGAGGTGAGGAGCAGAAGAGGCCTTCATGCTGGCAAATACTTCTTAGCAATGACAAAAACATCACTGTTTATCAACAGTGTGTCCAGGACAAATTCAAAACATTGCCCTATACCAGCTACTGTGAAGAAATTTAGTTTTATTCCGGTCAAGACCAGTACAAGTTCTATCATATTTGGATTTAACTTACAAAGAAATCCTGCAGTTTTTAAATGAAACTGTTCATATGGAGTTTTCATTTAAATGTTTCTATGGCTAGGTTGTTCTGTTCTCTAAAAAAACTGATTTTTTTTTTTTGTTATTAGAAGTCACTGATGTGTCTCATATACAGTTTGGGAAATAAAAGTTTCCTTTGGCTACTATGTCTCAAAATTCTTCTTAAGGCTGTTAAGAGCATGTGTGTTTATGCAAGGTATATAATAACTTCAGGTTTAACCTGATGTGGGTTTCTTGATTAGTCATAGCCAAATTACATGTTGTCAGTGTGATGGCTACCCTTGGAAAAGCAGATACCTTACATTAATACAATGTGGAATTGTATTTCCAATAACATTAGCAAAAGCATGTGTACATAATCTAAAATGATGTTTACAGTGTTAAATAGGTTCTTAAACTCTACCAAGTGAGCAGAGGACCTGTAATCATAATGGAGAACTATCTCACCAAGCAGTGCTTTGAGACAAGACTTCCTACCCGCATGAATTGTTTAGACAAATGGACAGAGCTGTCAAGAATTATTTTATTTATTTATAGAATTTAAACTACTTAAACTGCAAAATAAAAAGTTCTTAAACAGCCCAGTGTGTTGCAATCGTAGTGAGTCAGCCTGTCTGTTAATACTGTTTGTATTTATGTTAATGTGGTTTTTTGTGATATTAGAATAGATTTTAATGAGCCAGTGTGTTACTCAGTCCTACATTTGAAATACTTTATTATTTTTATTTAATCCTAGGCACAACAAAACCTGTGAACTGGCCCAAGCCAGTGTATATGCTGGACTCAGAGCCTGACAACAATGGCTTTATCAATGAGGACTTCATCGTGTGGATGCGCACAGCTGCTCTGCCAACGTTTCGCAAGCTGTATCGTCTCATCGAAAGGAAGAATAACTTACAGCCTACCTTACAGGCTGGGAAATATTCTTTGGATATTGCATACAGTATCCTTTGAAAAGCACGCCTTAGCTGGATTACACAGGCATATATTTGCAAGTTCAGATTGAGCTAACCTTTCTTCTTACCATCTCTAAAACAAGATGGTATTGAGCTGTGGTTGAAAACTGGCATCGACAGCTAGACAGACTGTTACCATCTTTTACTTCTGTGCTAGTTTTATAGCATTAATAGCTTCATAGAGACTGGGAAACCAGACTGCTTGGGTGCTGCAAAGGAATTGAGAAAAGCATAGGAAAAAAGGAAAGAACAGAGGTAGCTGGTAGCCAAGGAGTTTAAGAACTGTAACTTCAAGGTGAAATGACAGTATGTTATGCAGGGCAGACTGAGTCTGGAAGTCAGAAAAATGACAGAGCTGTGGATCAGGTGAAGGTCTGTCATTCTCTTTTGGGCAGACTACATATTAGGTAGAAATGCAGGAGACTAGAGAAGGAGGGCTGTCATAGTTACTGAACTCTTAGAATTCAAAAGCACTTAATGATACTTCTTATACAGCTACTGCAGTGTTTTCCTTTGCTGTAAAACTATGGGGAGTGCATGTAAAACTGAGTGAACATAAAGAAAAATTTTGCATTAAAATATACACAAGGGCTGAAATTTATATTTCCCTCACTTCATTGAAGCTACTTTCATAAACCCACAAAATCATGCATTTTACTCTTCTTCAGGGTTAGTGTCTCCTAACATGGCCTTTGTCTTTAGCTGACAATGCCCAGATTAGTTTTAGGCTAAAAAGAACAACTGAATGTTTCATATTTGCAATTCCAGATCCAAAGGCAGCAGTTTGTATTTGGAACCTGAGCGAAATGACTCAAAATTTTCATGTGCACGCTTCAAGATAGGTTTGGAAACTTGCTTCTTGTTTTCCTAAATGTTTTTCAGATTATCCTGTACACAGTTTTGATGGACGAAAAAGGATGATCCTAAGCACCATTTCGTGGATGGGAGGCAAAAATCCCTTCCTGGGAATTGCTTACATCACTGTTGGGTCCATATGCTTCTTCTTGGGAGTGGTATTGCTGATCATTCATCACAAATACGGCAATCGAAACACTAGTGCAGACATTCCAAATTAATCTTGCATTCTGAAAATAAATGTACTGCATGTGCATCAAGGCCAGTCCAGAATGGACCCAGTTTTTCAAAGATAAATCTCTTGCTTCTGTCACTTCTGAGACTGGGTGCATAATTTTTACCTAAAGCTCCCCTTTCCCATACTGTGGATTAACTCTTGAAAATGACGGGTATACAATTAGCTCTATTGATTGTATCTCTGCCTATGTCAGAAACAATTTTTCTGATGTTTGCCTCTAACTGGGCAGGCCACATGATGCATATAGCTCCCATTCCCTTGATGCATCTGCTGCTTGTTCATGTGCTGTGTAATGTTGGTATGATTCAGTACATTTAGATTGTGTGGAGAAAGACGGTTATAAGATACTGTAAATTGTTGACTTTCCAGAATTCAGGTGTCAGTGCTGTTGAAAGAAGTCAAGTCTTAAATGTTTTTTTCAATTTACTGTCTTGTGTGCATGGGCTCCTACATTTCTTGCTGAGATTTTAATATATTTATACAAGTTGTTAAATATTTTTCCTGTGTCCTACCCACCTCTGTTATATTAAATCCTCAAAGTGCTCTGTAAACTTCAGCACTCTGGATTCTTTGTATATTTACAATATATGTGCCTGGCCAGTAAACGAGCATCCTATGAAGATACCAGAAAACCTATTTGTTAATTATCTGCGTGAGACCCTTTAAAAGATTGTTCTAAATTGGGACATGCTTGTTGCAGGTATAATCTTTTTCTAATTTTCTTTGCTTTAAGTCATATCTAATTACTTCACTTTTTGCTGGTTCTGCTTTTTATGAGTAGCACCAAGCGTTAATCAAGAAGAACTTAAAAGGGTTTTTTTCCATTCACAAATTGGGGTGAATTCCTTTTACTGGGGTGAATTTCTTTTACTGGAGGAGTTTCCTAATTTTCTTAAAGCATATGTATTCTGAGCAGGCTTTGTTTTAAGGGAATTGTATACTTTTTCCTTATTTGGAGTGAACACCACATTAATTTTTTGCGGTGTTAAGGAAGTAAACTATAGAAGTTCAGAAGTTGAGATGGCAGTGACATTTTTTCCCTGAAATGCAGGTTTACCTTGCTGTGAAACATAATTTAAATATTGCAGTTAGACACAATGTGCAGGTCAGTGTCTTAAATTACAGAAGGATTCACCTTTAGGTTAATTAAAAGTTAACTGCAATGTGTAAAATATTACTTTTTGGTGACTTTTTTTAGATGATGCACAGAAACTGTAATGTATATGGTGGAGATCACTTTATATGCAACTAGCTTGATAAAGTATGGAATATATTAAAAGAGACCTAATAAATTCTGCAAACCATTTAATAAGAGATTCGGTTTTGTTCTTGAACATATGTTTATTTTTATCTGAATGAAAACATATCGTTAAGTGTAAATGCAGTTTTAAATGAGTTGTATTTCTGGGATTCCATATTTATTACAAAAATGCATGGTCCAATAGCTTAATCTATAGGCAATTTTAAACAAAACTATTAATTTATCACATAATTACATGACTGGTTTTACCTAATTACTTGTGTAGCCTAGGAGTTTAAATGTGCTAAGTCTGGATAAACAGTGGAATGAGGCAGCATTTCCAGTGTGATAGATCTCTGTAACTCCATATAATAATTTATTAGTATAGCACAGCCTGGCAGAACAGGCCTTTTAAATAGTACCTTTTAAGATTTTATTTACAGTGTTGTATTCATGTTGCTAGAGTTACAGAATAAGGGTACTGTACCCTCTAAAACTTGCAGAACATGTTAAACTGGCTTTCAACTGTTGAGTAGCTGCTAGTCCAAAATAGAGTAAATGAGCAATGGGATGTCTCAAAATTGCTGGTTATTAAAATATTTCTATTTTTAAACTTTGTGTTTGTCACTTGAAATGCAAATATATTCTGCTTCATTCACGTTTCCTATTTTTTCCAAGTGGGAAAGGCTGCTTTCTGGGCTGTGCTTAAAATTAAAACAGAAGTATTTTTCTGTCTGTATCTTGTAATACTTTTCAATGCCTTACCTTTTTTTTTTTTTACTGACTATAGCTGCCAATGTATCGTCAATCTCAATGAAATGCACCAGGGTGAGAATTGCTGTCTGGTTTTTGTTGCAATTAAGCAGGTTCTCTGAGAGCTTGTAGCAGTAAATACATGGGACAGTGTGCCCATGGAGCTTAAAATACTTATAAGAGTTTAAATACTGGTCAAATTTGTAGACTTCCTTCAGACATGCTCATTTGTGTAGGTGTCATGTTGATGACAATGGAGATCCTTGGAGTCCTTCAAGGATTAATCATGAATATGAAACCTTGAAGGATGCAAGTCTTGTCTTTTTTTTAATAGAAATTTCCGAGGGAGGAAAGGCCTTGACAGTGTAGGTCAAGTAACATCTGCAAACAGAGCAATGAACGTGGTTGGTTGGACCAGATTCACAGGAAGTGTTATTGACTGCACCCTTTTCTCAGATGCCTTACTTGCAGTGGGAAAAGAACTGTTAGACTGAGTTGAAGAGAGTGCCTGGTGGAAAAATGTGACAAGTCTAAATCAGATGTACTTAACAGTAACTCAAGAAAAGAAGTTAGTTACTGGAATGCAACTGCTGAAGACAAAGAACATTGCATAAGCACGGAGTAGTCTGGTCTTTAAAGTTCCTGTGACAAGACAATGGTTTCTGATCTTTCCTGAAAATGTAATCTACCCTTGGTATTACCTAAGTTGGGGTTTTTTAAGATAAAAATTCAATAACTCAACAAAAAACCCCTCCAATACCCTAAAATGTTCCACATATAAAATGCTCATCTGTATTGAACAACCTGCCAAAAATGCTCTCTTTCAAAGGAGAAGAAAAAACTATGAAAATCTAAGTCAATTTTATTCTTGCTTTCTTCTTAGCAATGTGGCCAGTCAATGGAAGAGACTGCTTCTGGCAGTGTGAAAATAGACTCTGAGGTTTATTTTCAGAAAGCCCAGTTGTGAAAAGTTTTGGGGTTTTGTTTGTTTGTTTAGTAGTAGTATTAAATTTTCCTCAGAGCACCAGGATTATTTTCATGTAAAAATTCCCTACCTTCTAGCTCACAGTGTGTTCTGATCACTGTATTGCCTTCTGTGCTTACATGTGAAGTCTAATCTTATTTGACAGTTTCAGTTAAGGCTGAAGACCATTACGAAATGGCCTGATCAGAATTAGCAGGTCCTTACACGACCTGAGTCTCAAGTAAGAAACTACCTCCCCATAAGCCTCCCATTCTGAACATCCTTGGCCTATGCTTGAAAGTAAAGTGATGCTGTCCACTTGAGTTATATCAACTGCTGCTGCAAACTCTGAAGTTGGAAGATTATCTCTCTCATTTTGTGTTGGGGATGAAATAAAGAGGAATAAAAGTGTAAGTCAATCATTGAGGAAGGTCAAGAAGTTTTTAAAAAGTATAAATTGAAAGAAAGTATGTGGAGATCTTTCTCACTGGACCCTGGATAAAGATCACGTGAAATAAACAATTTGAGGAAATGGAATACCAGAGTTATGTGTAAATTTAATTGAATTTTTACCTGAGGACCATGACCAAATTTTGCAAAATAAAATGGTGAGATGCTTAGTGTTAGAGGTCCAAAAATGTAATTAATGACCTCATTAATTATATTATGAAAATAGGAAGGACTGGACTGTGATATTCTTGGAAGAAATGGAAATCTGATTGTCTCTAGAGTCACCTACTGAGGCCTAACGTTATGTTGTTGAAGTAAGTGTATGCTTCACAATAGATGCTTGTAAACTTACAACAAGTCATCTTTCTGTCAGCACGTTCTTCTAATGCAGTTTTAGTGTATTATGCAACTCTTAACTTGGAAAATCACTGTATTAAGGTAGAATAATTTTCTCTTTGTACACCATATAGCTTTTAACTGGGTTAGTCAATTATTTTGTTTGCAGGAAAAAAAATTAAACTAGTTGGCAGGGAAAAACCAGAAGGGGGTTGAAAAGATTGCCACTTTGGAGCTGCACCAGGGGGTTGTGCTTCCACAGCTGGGCTGAATGCTATCTCCGTTTGTGTCACCTCTTTAGCAGGATTTATGTACCCTTGTATTACTGGTTTAAGAGGTAGAACACTTTTTTGTGACTAATGCTTTTGAACAGCTAGATTAACAGCCTTGTTTTTTTCTGGCTTAAACAGAACAGTTCAACAATCAGTTTTGATAAACAATTTTCTTATTCAATGGAATACATGCAAAAGTTGCTCTATTCAGTTAGGAAGAACCAGTGGGTTTGTTTCTAATGAAACATCTTCATCCTCAAGCAGCAAGTTCCCGTTTCTCATTGCCTCAGGTTTTCATTTCTTCATGAATTAGTCAACACTGAAGAGACTGTGCTTGCTCTGAGCAGTCACCACATAGCTTTGATTGGTAGGTAACTCACATGCCAATCCTTAAGTATGGCCTTTCTGTTGTAAAGTGTATTTTTACAGAAAGTATCCGTGAGGCTTCTATTCAGACATACCAGGCAGTGGAGCACACAGCAGAAATTAAGGAATAATAATTTCTCTCTGAATTATGATCCTTTTACCAGTATCTCAATATGACTGAGTGTATGAAAATCAGAATAAAATATTGTATACTCATATAAACTCATACGATTGCCAGAGGAATGAATGGAAATCTGTCTTGAAGTGGTAGTAATGTATTTTTAAGTGTTACTCTGTGATAGCACTGCTTGAATGTTTGAAAACCATTTGTTAAATAATGCATCCATTTTACTCCTTTGTTACAATACCAATTTCTCCATGACTATGCTTTCTAAATGCTGTTTTTAATATTCTGCACAGCTAAGGCTATACCTATAAATACTTCTTCATCCTTGCATTTTTAGTTTCTGGGACAGCTCATCAGCTTGAGAAGTGCAGTGCTTTGAGATACGATCCTTGTTACTTTCATACTGGATTGAGCACTAATTTGTCGTGTTTGACACGTTATTCATCATGAGGTTTGGCACCAGTGCTGAAGTACTGTAATGCCAAAAACTAAGCGCAGTGCATCAAAGCCAGGAGAGCATTCCCGACAGCATTGTATTTCAGCATAAGGTTGAAGCATGAGAAGATGCAGTTACGGGGCTAGATCTGCAATGCAGAAAAAAACCCACAGGCTTCTCGGAGTAGTTTCTTGAAGGACAAATATATTCTTCCCTGAGAATCAAATAGGTTTGTATTTCATACAATTCTGGTATTACGTCACTCTATGTAGTTACATATCATGAAACACGAAGCTGAAGTTGGGGTGTTTTTTCCCACATGCAGAGTACTCGGTGTCCCAGCTACTAACGGAGCTTGAGGCAGTGGGCAGGTACATGGGGTAGTTTGGGGTTTTCTGAGTGTAGTGGCTCAACAAAGGATGTCACATCCACCCAGGGGTGCGAGACGCCATCGCCGGGGTCGGACCCAGGCTCTGCCTCGCTCCGTGTCCGTGCCTCCCCAGAGGATGTCCAGCGAGTCCACAAGAGCAGCCGCAGCCCAGGGTGCTGCTCTCCCAGGACATGCATTCCGCCCTCTGTAGATGTTAAACTTTTCAATGAAAGGAGATTTATAATTCTATATGTGGGAGCTCTGGGGGACGTTTCATGGGTTTCCCAAAGCGCCCTCTGAAGGTGCAGGGACGCGGCCAGCAACCACAGAATCCCGTGGCACCAGGTTCCCCGCCGGGGCTGTGTGGCGTGAGGAAACAAATCCTGCCGGTGTGCCTCAGCCGCTGCCGGCCCTGCGTGTTCTGAGAGGTCACCGCTTCTGCCCCCCGGTGCTGGGGGCTCAGCCCTGGCTCCCAGGCCCCGGCCCCGGCCC
>VXBT01011961.1:157943-174584 GCA_013400235.1 Oriolus oriolus
CGCTCCGGGCCGCTCCCTCTGTGGTGCCGCCGCCGTGGGCGGGGGAGCCGCTTCCCCTTCCGCTGCCCTTGTTGCCGGCGGGAGGTGACAGGACCAACAGCCGCGATGTGGCGGAACGTGCTGGTGAGGCCCGGGGAGAGCGACCCGCGGCCGCCGGGGGTGTGTGGGGCTCGTTCAGGGTGCCCGCCCGGCGGCGGGGCTCGGCCGTGGTGGCTGCCCTCCCTGCCGGGCGCTGCGGAGCGACCTGCAGGGGTCGGGGGAAGGTCTTACGCGGCCCACTTGCTCCACGTAGTGCTGAGCTTCAGGGACTTGAGAAGATAAGGTTGAGTCGGGGGGTTCGGGTACGCTTGGCTCGTCTCTAAGGAGATAGATTTTATAGTGTGTTTATTTGGGGTGGGTAAGGAGAGGAGATGCGTTATCCCGTCACTTGCAACCAGCATCACCTGGATGTTTGCCCTTCCCGTGGCTGCGTTTTTCGCGGTCGTACCTTTGTGGGAACGATGTGTTGTCAGTGTTGCTTGGAGGAGGCCGAGGCCGCTGGCAGCTTAGAGCTACTGCGCTTTGAGCCTTGATACTTTAGCGAAGGCAGACCGAAGAGCTGTGTACGAGTCATTGATTTTGGTAGGCTACCCTATATGATCAGTCGGTGGAAACAGATTCCGGCTCAGGACACAGCAGGGTGATTTAAGCTATGTGTGTGGCGGGGTGGAGGTGCCTCCTTAGCGCTGTGAAGGTTATCTCCTGTGCTGGTGGCTCGTAGGTGAACTGCAGCAGTGACAGGAGTTCGTTGTCCTCACAAACACGCTTGTCGTAAATATTATTGTCCCTTTCGCTAGTCAGACACAGAAAATGGTGCCTAAAACAAGTCTAAGGGGCAGAGGCCAAGATTTCCCCGGAAAGGATACTACCTGAAGGTTATGCTGCAGATCCATAAATCTGTTGTACCTTACTGAAAGTAATTTTCCTGAGTTTTTCCTTTTCAGGTAGCTAGTCCTTTATATAGTCTGCTGAAACAGTTACTGAATTCAAAACTAGCATGTTTTGATGAAATTTTGTGTGTGCGTGTGTGTTTGTTTCTTTTTAAAACCCTTTGGTTTTTTTTTCTGTCTCACTTCTATCTTGCTTTTCAAAGAAACAATTTCTACCCAGCGTGGGCAGAGCTGTAAAATGTCACTGCTTTTTAAACACAATTTATCTTTTATTTCAGGCTCTTCGCCAGATTTCCCAGAGAACCATAAGCACTGCTTCACGCAGGCAGTTTGAAAATAGAGTTCCTGAGAATCAGAAGCTTTTTCAGGTATTGAGTGAGTTGAATAATGTTAGTAGATTAACACGGTTTTAGTAGGTCATAACTGCATAGTTTTTTTCGAAAGAATTGGTCAGGCTCCCCTTTACATCTGAAGAGAGCTCTGAGAATCAGCTGTATGACTAGAGCGTTTGCAATTAGCAGTTATTTTCTGCACAGGTTAAGAGTATTTGTACATGCATACTTGACTTGCTGACTCTTTAGGGTTTTTTTTACCCTGTGAAATGATTTGTACTGGAGTTTCTCATAAGTGTTAGGCATGGTACAAAGATAAAGTACTCTGAAACGAGTTGATATGGGGGAGTACGTCCAAAGAACAAATAGAGAAAAGCAGCGAGAAGGCAGAAATACACTGAAAAGGTAAACCTGCAATCTTACAGCTCTATCTATAGCTCATAGAGGAGCCCCGTGATTTTTAATGAGGATGTGGTATTACCATATTTCTCAGTTATGAAAACCGTAAAGGTCTTAAGTGATTGGATCCATTCCTAGAAAATTATTGAACCTTTACAAATAATTTCTGAATTACTCTGTTCCTGACTGATAGACCACTGAGTGAAGTACTAAAAGCCGAGAACACTCAAGAGAGTAATCCCAGCTGTGAGCAACAACCTGGAGCTGTTAGTTCATACTGAGGATAAACCAGGCTTCAGCGATGTGAAAGGGACCAAGTATATTAGAAGCCCTGCTTAGTTTTAGTGTCTTACTGCTTTCCTTTCCCCTGAAAGAGAAAGCCAGTCTTGTTGAGACACTGACTAAGGAGCACGGTGTTCACTGTGAGCCAAGGGGAAGGAAATGGGAGGGTGATGCTGGTGATGGGAGGGGTCAGAGGTTCAGTTTCTGCTAGCAGAGATCTCTAGGCATATCTCTTTCTCCTTTCATTCCTTTCTTGTGGACAGCAAGTTAAGCTGGGCTGGGTTGCAGGTCACCAGCATTGGAGGCTGGCTTGAAGTCCAGAGCAACATGATCTTGCTGACAGGGGTAAAAATCATGTGGATCTGGTGCTTAAGAGTTTTACTTCGGGTGGAGCAAAACAATTTCCTGTATGCCAGCAAGTGACAGTACAGACTCCTCCCCTTTTTGCTCCCTGTAGCAGGGATTGACTCTGCTGGGGATGGATGGGAAGTTTCTAGGGATGGTAATCACATCCTGCACACCCGAGGAGTCTGGGAGAGGTGCCAGAAGTGTTTAGGCATCTTCCAGTCATTGCTTTAGATATGAATTGTGCACATGATTTATTATACTCCCCTACTGAGTCGTCGCCTGATACCAGAGTGAAAGCTTTGAAGACAAAGTGGGATCTAAATAAGGTTCAGTGTCTTGGGAGTCTTAAAGATAATGTGGGGTAGTAGTTCTTCCTCTGGGTAATTACACAATAATTTGTATTCTAACAATATTGCAAGAACTGTATATAAATAGTTTATTTTTGTCACTTGTTTCCATTAGGAGGATAATGGCCTCCCAGTGCATCTTAAAGGTGGGGCAAAGGATGCTCTGTTGTATAGAGCCACCACGGGTCTTACAGTGTGTGGTAAGGCTAATACTAAAATGCTTTGGTACAGTTTCCAATGCACTGGTATTAAAATACTTTTTCTTTGGTACAGTCTCCAATACGGATGGTGTTTTCTCTGTAAAATAATTACGCAGTTTCTTCAGTCTGTTCTTTAGAACATGCAAAGTTTATGCAGAGAAGAAAAAAGCACATTTGGACATACTGTATGTTCATTTGTGCTTTTTCCAAATCTGGATTTTCAGATGGCTTTTTCCTTGACTAAGTACTGTGGGATGAATACTCCTTCAGGTTTCATGTCTTGGTGTTAGAGAAAAATAGAACTACTTTGCCTATTCTGCAAAGGAGTAAAATGTAATTACAGCACATACATGAACCAGTTTTTGCACTAGCCTGATTCTTCTTAGTGCTAGGTGATACTCAGTGTACTGAGTTTTCATGTGCTGT
The DNA here is from genome assembly GCA_013400235.1 of Oriolus oriolus. Classification (NCBI taxonomy): domain Eukaryota; kingdom Metazoa; phylum Chordata; class Aves; order Passeriformes; family Corvidae; genus Oriolus; species Oriolus oriolus. Next base: position 161,207 of record VXBT01011961.1, read on the forward strand.
GAAAAGTAGCGGAATTATAACCAAGGTTCATAATACTGTATATATTTAACCTTGATGTTGCTTGTTGCATGATTTTGCAATGGCCTCTAACTTAAATGTGTTGATTGGATTTGCAGTTCAGCTGCTTTAAGAATGAGTAACCATTACTTCATAATTGTGAAGGTTCCACAGACATGCCTCTCCCCACTTCTTTTTTCCCTGTCTTGTTATTTTTGTGCAGCCTGTGGAGAGGTATTTAAGGTGTTTTTTTTCTCTAAAATATGAATCACCAAAACCAAAAATTGAGACATGGCTATGGAAATGTGTTTTGTCTGAATTGCAGCTGCTTATTGTCAGTATTTCTTCTGGAACAAACTGGAAAGCTGACTTGAAAGGAATTCTGTTTGCTAATCTGAAAATATCTTTTCTGTCTCTTAATTCAGGAACAATCTATGCTTTATATTATCTGCTTATCTCTTCATTGCCCAAGAAGCCGAACTGATTCCATTTGAGGATGCCTCAGCAACTAACATCTCTTTGTCCAGTTCCCATGGTGGCAGCTTATTATAAGCAGCTGGCTTAATGATTGGAATCATAAATTAATTGTAACATGTAAACTGCAATCAATAAAGCAGTTTTTACGTGGTCTAGTGGGTGTCTGGGCTGTATCATGTGCTTATGCGTGTGAGTATTTTTGGTCATAGGGTTGCCAAGCTGCTGAAGAGGGCTTTAAACTAAGGTTGCTGGCAGCGGAGAGCCTCAGTCCATCCCACTCCTCTTCTCAGTTTGATGCCAGTGCCAGCCATAGATGCCCAGAGCCAGGAAAGGGATCACAGGTCAGCAGGAGCACCTGCAGAGCAGCACAAAGGACTCGCAGACATTCCAGCCAGGAAGTCTGTCTCATCAGGGACACAACTTCAGTGCCTCTGCGAATGCACGCAGCATGGGGAATGAACAGGAGGGCTTAGAGACGTGCTCATACCTGCAGGGCTGTGATCTCAGTGGCATCACAGAGAAGTGGTGGGATGGAAGGACAGGCAGGGAAGATGAGGTGGTGTTACCCTCTATGTCAATGACCAGCCAGAGTGCAAGGAACTCTGCCTGGGAATGGGTAAGGAGTTGACAGAGAGCTTATGGGTCAGGATTAAAGGGAGTGCAGGGACAGGTGACATTGTGGTGGGGGTCTGTTGCTGGCCACCCAGCCAGGAAGACTGGATGAGTCTACAGACCAACAGACATTTATCTAGACAGACAGGAGCAGCCCTGGGCCTCATGAGGGACTTCATCCCAGTATCTGTTGGAGGGACAGCACAGCAGGGCATAAGCATCACTTGTAAGGTACCATGATAGCTCTTACTAGCTTGCTTATTGCAATTATTGGGGAAAATCATCATGGAAACACGTAGCTGTGCATCCCTAGTTCAGTTTCATGTTCCTAACAGAATTTGTGCCTTTTTAACCTTCCTGTCAAGTTGCTACTTGTGGGTTATTATGCCCAAAGTCTGGTATTGACTCTGTAACAAATAGGGCTTCTAAAAAAAACCCCAAACAATTCAATCAGAATAATCCTTTTGTTTCTCTTCTCAAGGAAACAGTGGAATTTTCAAAGTGTGAAAACAAGCTCAAAAATCTAGCCTCCCACTACAGTGCTATTTTAAGCCTCTCGTGGATTAAGTTTGTTTCCAATTTTTGGTTGCTATCCTTGAGAACCAGAGTATGCTTGTTAAACTTGAGGCAAACTGGAAGAGAAGGGCGAGTGTACTCAGAACTCTAGTAAAACCAAAAATCTTTAAAAAGAAAAAGTGAATGGGGGAATACCCCTCAGGGGTAGCTTCTCCGCACAGGTGAGTTTGGCCAACTGCATGACTAAAAGAGTGAGAAATACCTGGATGGATTTGTTGGAAAAAGGTTAGGGAAGTGGGGTACAGCCTATCTCGAGATGAACATTGGTGCCTACAAAGAAGAGAAACCTCACGACACGGTGAACTGTACTACACAGAATCTGAAGCAATCAGTCTGCTCTGTGTGATGCTGGTAAGGCTTCTGCTGCCATCATGTGCCCAGGGTTACCCTCAAGATGTGGACCAAGTGATGGGCATCTGGAAGGCAGCATAAGGAAAAATCAACATATTTGAAAAGCCCACATCTTTTCCTGCCCACAGGGATTATGAAGAATTTTGAAAGGAGTAATTGTTCAAATAGCCCAAATTATAAAAATCCCGCGATGAGCTAGGCAGTAAATACATGTTTGTATGTGCAACCAAAGCAGAATGTGCAGCTGTTCTTGTTCTTGCACTGAGCCGTGTCTCAGAGTCCACTGTCCCGGGATCTGCAGCACACTGTGAGCTGTGGCGCCGGCAGAAGCCCTGGAGGGAGTGCACGTGGGCTAAATGCAAGTTAGGAAAAAGCTTCAGACCACAAAGCAATCACTATTTATAGTCAGAGCCTTGAAATGTTATTTAAATGAATGTCAAATGGCAAAAACTTGTTCTGGCAGAGTTGGGTCTAGCAACCCGAGATGTGTCCCTGGAGTGTGCAGCTGGAGCAGGCGGGACAGCGGGTGGCACTGCCGGGCGCTCGCAGGGAGGCGCCCGCGATCCGTGGCGGTGCCAGCCCTCCGGGAGCTCTGCTGCTGCAAGAGCAGGAGGAAACCGAACAAGACCCACGGTCAGCCGCTGAGCACCATTTCATGGGACTGCATTACAACACTAGCAGGGAAATTCCCGTCTACTGTGCACTCTATACTTGTATTTCATTGCAGGCTCATCCACATCACAAACTGCAAGTTGTAAAACTGGGTGCCTGTATTGCCTGCACTGTCTCTCTCTAGGAAAATACAAAGAGATAGTTATGTATCTTCTCTATTGCTAAAATGCCTGAAGATCTTACCTTCAATCTCCCTAAGGATATTCTATGAGTAGCAGAAAATAAAATAAGCAACATCCATTACTCCTTGCTAATGTGAAAAAAGTTGTCACTTTAAAAGAATAAAATGGTCACTAATGTGAAGTCGTGGGCTTCTAGCAGCACACTCAAACTGTGTGCTTTCCTTGTCTGATCCTACTACTGTAGTGCTTAATTACCATCTTTAAATCGCTGTTGTCTGAGGTTAGATGCTATACCTTACTGCAGTCCTAATTTTGATCTGTGTTTAGGCAACACACATAGTATCTCTACCCCCAAAATATTTCATGTAAACTGTATTTGCTATTTAAGGTTAATGTAAATTTATTTTTCAGTTACTGTTACTAGAATTGGTAGCTATCATTTTTCAATATTTTGCTTTAAAGGATGGGAAAGTCTCCCGGAGCTGAGGACATGGGAATGCTCTCCTTGGCTTCCACTGAATTGTTTTAAGTATCACCCCCAAAATTTGGGGGCCAATATCTGTTAGATAGGCAGTGACTACTTCCATCTCTTCAACTTTCCTTGCCATTCTACTTTGCATTATTTAAGCTTTTAAACTTGTCTGGCTTTAAGGTTAACAAAGAAAGCTTAGTAGTGTGCCAGCTTTGTCAAAAAAAATATTCGTCATGCTACTGTAAGAGAAATTACTATTCAAATAATAATCAGATGAAAATTAAATAAACAGAAGAAAATTAAATCCTCAGTACTGCAGTTCCAGGTTCCACAATCCTTTCTGAGGCTCCAGATGTACAGACCATGTTTTACTTTCTCCATTTGGAAGGCAGCTCAGAATATCAGCTCTTAGAATGGTGCCCTGGGCTACATTTTCTTGGCTGCTGAATATATGTATAGATCCAATTAGCCTGACACACACAAAAGTTTCCCCAGTAAAAGTCTGCATACTAATAATACCACAATAACACAGCACTGACTTCCTAAAACACATCATGAAAAAGTTCAGAAACTCTCAGAAGTAAAAAGAAAACCCCAGGGAGATCTCTAAGTGCATGACCTTCATTGTACTTTTTTTTCTTTTCCCAGATCCCAGAGTAAAAATACCACTTTTCTAATGTTGCTCACCTTGGCTATCACTGCTCTGAGAAAGCATGACGAACTTTTTTTGGCTTTTTTTCATATTATGCTGTTGCTCTTTACTCTCCCATTCTTTCTCAATTCTTTTAAATATCAGAGCTGGAGGTTAACCTTCACAGCTGCTAGGGTGAATCAGACTTTCAGAGGCAAAATCAATCCGATCAACCTGACTTGACCCTAAATAAGGTATTTAGGGGATGAGTAAGTCAGAACCAACGTATCTTTTCATGTGCATGCTTGTGCGATTATTTTTTTAAAGAAGTTCCTTTTAGCAATAACACCACCTTCTCTAATCTAACTTGCCTGAGCCTTTCCACTTATTTTTTCAGTACTCAGTCAGTTCTGCTGTAAAAACAATGGCTTGTCCAGAAATACAGTCTGAGGAGAATCTTTTGGCTGGACTGTAGTTTTTCTGAATGTAAGTATTCACAGAATCACAGAATTAACTAGGCTGGGAAAGGCCTTTCAGATCATCAAGTCCAATCTATATTCAAGTCTTTAAACTCAGAGGGCAACACATACAGTCTGTGATACATGTTTTGGTCCTGCCTCAGTATTTTTGAAGAGTTGCTGTTATTACTCACAGGTTTTCTATTAGACTATCACAGCCTCCCCCAAAACACATCTAAAGCTAAAAGCACACTTGTATCTATTTCCTCAGAAATATTCATCCTCGCAAAAAGTGGTCATTGATTGGGATTCCGGTTTATAAATGTTGTTACAAGACAAATTCATTCTCGGAGGCTGGGGATGTATTTCAGGGAAGGGGTTATCCCACGGAGTCCCCAGTCAGGCAGTTCTGAGTTTAGATCCTCAGAGAAAATCAGTGTCTGTATACAGTTCACTAAGTTCCCAAAACATTCACTCCCACTGCATATAGCCTGCTGAGTCCCAGAGAAAACTGCCAAAGAAAGATGAATTTGTCATTTGCTTACATGTTTCTTTGAGTTCCCAATCCACTGATCTGAACTTTCTGAAACATAAGGATCTTCTGTCTCTTCAGTCTGGTTTATCCGGTGCAATCTTATCATCTTCCTGCTCCATGGTATTTTATTCTTTCATTGTTATGTTACCCGGCTTTAGTATTTTTGTTCATGAAAATGTCTGTCCCTTGCCTTGTCTGCTGTCTGCAAGAAAAGGCAAGATGCTGTCTAGTGGGCATGGAAATAAATTGAAAAGTAAGATAAGGTAAGATCCAGTAGTATTTAAGCTTTTTGTACACCAGAACATGGAAGTGTAACAATAAAAAAGACCACAGGAGGCTTGGAGTTTTAAAGTTACCTAAGTTAAGGTTTCCTAAAGAGAATTGTTGCAAACTAAGTATGAAATGAACAAGGTCACGGTATTGCTTTAAAAGCATATTTCGGCATAAGCACTCTCCTCTGTGAACAACACGTGTTTGACTGCTACAGTCGTAAAAAAAGAGAGAAGTAGAGTGTCTTGTGATATGTCAGTCTAATGAAATGGTATCCTTGACCTTAGACATGTAAGACCTTAGACCTTGACCATGACATGTTTGTAGAATAGCTCTCTTGAGGCTGCCTGTGAAGCTCACCTAGAGATACAGTCCCCTGTCATTTCACCAGGAGCAGCAGAAGAATGTTTTCCTTGAAAGGAACACTAGGATGTTCAATGGAGATACTTAAAATGTGCTAATTGGGTTAAACACTTTGTAGAGGACTTCTCAGGGCCAAAGAGACATAGTCCACTTTTAACAATATCTGAAACAGTAGAAAAGAAGTTAAATACCTTAGGTGGCTGTCTTATTTTTCCACAGAAGTTTTTCCCTTTTAGCCAAGAAATCTGGGCTGTGCAGGATCCAAAGTACATGATCTGTCCAAAATGTTCCTTCTTACAGGTTAGGATTCTTCTAAGAGTTTCTATGCAAATCTTATGGCATCATCCTCATTGATGTGACTGTAACATGATTCATAGATATTTGGAGATGCCTTTGGGAGTAAAAGGGAGAGAGGGAGATTCAGTGCTGTTAGACTTTATTGCAGCTGTTGAGACAGTTTGCTCCAAATAACTGTGAGTGGCTTCTGTTCCTACAGGTTTCCAAGGAGAAGCTTGTGATTCCATCAGGACCTTTAAGTTACTAATGTGTAGTAATAATACTTGAGTTATATATGTTCATGTAATATAGAAATGGTTCTATGTTGTTTCACCTCCACATGAGCATTTACTTTGGATGACTAACGCTCTGGGACCTGAAGTTTATAATGGAAAGGCTGACACACACTCAATCTTATCTATCATAGCACTATGTGAAAGGGAATTATATAATTAAAACATTATAATGATCTCTGTTGCTCAGTGGGAAGTCACAAGTCCCACAGGAGTCAGGCCAACTGTGTTATCAAGGTTTATTCAGTCATCTCTTAGGAGCAGCGAGCACATTTTGCTAAATATAGTATGGTGTGCTAATAAGTGCTCTGCGTGGAGCATTGCACTGAGATCACTGTGCCACAGAGCTGGAGTACAGTGCATGGGATGTTAGCACACCTCCCTTTGGCTGAGATTTTCAGAAAGAAGTGCTTAAACTTAAACTGCTAAATCGATACTCTGACATTTACATAAATAGCTAGATTTTTCTGAAGAGCAATACCAAGAAATTCTCTTCTATTAAAATAATAAAATAGAAAAATGCCTTACAACAAGAAGAAAATATTCTATTATTTCTGGAAATAGTGCTCAAATGTATGACCAGATTTCTGGGAGAAGAAGAGGAGAACCACAACTTTTGGTTTCCCCAGCTTAATTAGTTGTGGGGTGTAAACACAGTTTCTGAAAGAAAGTCAGAAAACGGGTGTGCCGCAAGATAGACAACACTATTGGCTGGCCTGTATATGATGTATTTTACAGAGCTAGGCAGGAATCCCTGTCACAATCTGTAAATCTCTGTTTGGGTCTGAGATCCAAAAGCAGAAAAACAGATGAGTAGGACCTGAAAAATCACATCTTTTGATCAGCACCAGGCCCATTTACTGATCTTGTTCTGGTTCCTGGTAAAGAGGTATTTACATGAGCAAACTACAAAGCTTTGCCCCAGCAGAAGACTTCACTGGCAAAAGTACCAGAGATGCAAAGTGAAAGTGCTTGATCCAGTGCCTAAACTGGGGTGCCCAACACCATCTCAGGTTGTACTTGAGGCATTTGCTTGGGGCTGGCAAATACAACAGAGGACCTGCAGGAGACTCATGCGCTTGTGTTATAGCAATGGGGGACTATCAGGAGGCCTGTGACACCCAAAACAGCACCGGGGGCTTGCCTCTGCCTCCTGGGTGGTCTGCAACAATTTGAGATGTGTCCTTGTCTGTGGCTGGCAGCTCCACAAGAGATCTCTGATGCTGCAGAACTCTCAGATGGCTCTAGAGCCCACTGTGATAGGTACTGACCCAAGCCCCGTGGATAGTGGGTGGCCAAACTGCTCAGGCACTGCTGAGTTCATTAACTCAGGTCTTCATCAGCCACTGCAGAAGTTTAGATGCTGGGCTCATGTGCAGGCACCTAATGTACCATAACCCAGCGCCAAATGCCACCTGAGGTGACCATGCAGGACAGAGCAGTGGGCACAGCCAATCGTCCTAAAGAGCAAAGCTGCAATGGTGGGGTATGTGTCAAGGAGTACACATCCCCTGTCTGCTTTCTCAGCCACTCTGGAGATTAGAGAAGCAGACTCTGGAGTTTTTGTTAGAAAATAAGGTCCCAACAGCTACTCCTAGCATAAAGGGACCTACCATAAAGGGATCTTGTAGCAGCTGTTCTTAACTGGGGAAGAAGATCATGATGTAGTAAAGCCCCATGTTGTGATGTGCTTTAAACAGGAAATCCTCTAAACACATTTCAGAGGGCACTGGGCAGAGGGTAAAGGAACACAGCTCAGATTTACCAGAAGCCTATTTAAAAAAAAATCCTAAGCAGATAAATTCATTTATTTATTTATTTTTTATTTTTGTTAAACAAACAAGAGACATTGGAGCTAGTAGCAAACACATTTCTCCAGATAAAAAATACATACAGAAATCAAGACAGTGCCAAACCCAAGACATGTTCACTAAACTGGGCTGACTAAAAGCTAACAGAGTAGCGAGGCCAGCTGGAGAGCATCCAAGAGATCAGAGGAAAGGGCATATGAGAGGAGACATTTTAACAGCTTCAAGTGAAGCCTCTCAGCAGGCTGTAGAGGTGTTGATACCCAAGAGAGAGACTCAACTCCAACAGGTGAAAAAGGCTGTCAGCAAGGAGTACATGGGAGTTTTCAAGTAACCTTTAAAAGCAGAAACAAAAGCCAATAGTTTTCTGTTTACACAACAGAGTGCTTCTGATACTGAAGCACAGGGCAACATCTATTTATAATCCAAATAAATCTTATGTTCTGGTATTTGGAACTGTCAATATTCAACATACTGGGAAGCAGCAGCCACAAGGCTGCATTAAGTAATGCTGATTTAGATCTGCATTGTTTTGCTCCATGTATTTTCCTCCTTAGTCACTAGCCAGTTATGACTTTTGCAAAAGAAATAGCTTTCTTTTTCAAAGCTGGCTCATGTGGAACTCATAAATGTTGTGACAGGTGACACCCAGGCTGTGCTTTTAATGACTGCAAGCTAAACTCTTGCCTGATTCTTTTTTCCACAAGCCCTCAAAATTTCCAAGTGTCCATCAATATCTGTGATAGGTAACACGCCTATGAGAGCCCCAGATGATAGGTCCCAGGAAAGTATATATAATCTAGGCTATCCAGCTCCTTGGGCCTGCTGCATTCCCTAGCTGTGTCCTAGCCCAAGTTTTCCCTCTTGTGCTCTTTCTTTTGCAGAGGAAAAAGCTGTGATGAATGCTACAACCTGCCAGTTTGAATCAAGGCACTGAGACTGAGAAGCTGGGGGGCGTGAAGAGCTTGGAGTGGATGGTGGTGACCATGGAGTCCATCTCCCATGAAGTTTAGAAATGGTCAAAAAAATTACATGACTGTCACATGCAGACATACTGTAACAGCAAAAGGGGTTTTAGCAAGACTGGTGGGATCTGTACCTCTGATAGTCACGTGCAAGAAGGAATCTCCCAGTCTGGCTTCTTTGCTCTCTGTCTGAGAGTTCTCAGACATGCCAGTTAAGCAAGCAATTTTTCACAGTAAACTGAGGCTATTTTTGTGGAATCAAGAGGGTTGGAACTTGATGATCTTTAAAGTCCCTTCCAACCCATACCAATTTATGATTTTCTGATCCAAAAGTACAGGCTTTTCTGGTGTAGCTGTGTTTTTAAAATTCTGATGGCCGTGCTCATAGTCATATTCTGGACAATTTGCAACTCATCTAAAACAAGTTATTATCTATTGTCAGCTGCTACAAAACAGCTCCCTGAAGTATGCTGTTAGTACTAAGTATGGTATGGAGAATTTCTCTTTGAAGTCCTGGCGTACTTGAAGTAACAGGTCATGAACTAAATGGCCTCTCGGGATCTCTTCCAGCTTCATTTACTATGGTTCTGTGCATTCGCATCAGATTCACTTGTCAGAATGCTTAAGGTTTTGAATGTTTGTCCTGCTGAACTGAGGGTTTGGGGCTGACCTTCACATCCTCTAAACATTCTTGGAAAGATATGTACTGGGATAGAGTGCAACAGCAGCTGATTATTCCCCCTTGACAGCTTTCCTCCAACCTGCTCTTCAGTCAGGGGAATCACCACATCCTCAATGCCTTTTGTGTCTGTGGCGGAAAGACAGCATCAGTTGGCCTGATGACAAGGTATTGAGTCTTAAAATTTTCCCCATCATTAATTATTCCACTGTCTGCAACAAAATGATCAGGTTACTCATTAGCTAATGCAACCTGAACTTTCAATGGTTTTGAATACTTTGCCTGTTCAGACACAAGCTTATCTTCTCCATAAGACTACCTGCCACCTACACACACACTGCTGTCCCAGTAGATATTGATTTCTTTTTTATATATAGAAGTACTAAGAAGAATTAGCAAAATGTTCTTGTTCAGAGCTTGGCACTGGACCATTTCAGACTTTGTTGCCAATTAATATCAAGAGCTTCTTTGTAGGAAGAAATTACTTTGTAATAGTTGAAGGGCTACCAAATATAGGGAAACCCATGGCTATTAACCTTTCAGCTGACATTGAATCCAATTAGGTACTCAGTGAGCACTGTACTATAATGTTCTGCAAATAACAGCTAGTGGCTAGTGATTTCTAAAATTATTTTAATTTTTCAAAATTATGGGTTTTCTCAGTGAACCATCATTCTTCCACTGAAGACCCCTCAGCTACATGAAGAGGAATGCTTAGATCTGCATTCACAATTCTTTGTGGCTAGTCCATTGCTGTGACAGATACGGTTACGTTAAAACATACAGTGATACCTGAAAAATATACAGAGTCACTGTCCTGAGTTAATTTATTTTCTTATCCTCTTTAATCAAGCAAGATTTGTACTGGTTTCATAGATAGATCAGGACTCTGTAATGAAATAATGAACCAGCTTCTTTGACAGATGGCAATTTTATTTAGAAATGTTATAATATAAAGTGTGTTTGTGTATATGTGGAAGGGACTATAAGATCGTTGCATCTATTTTTTCCAATTTTAGTATTAAAGATCTGTACTGTTTTAAAAAATTACTGCCTACAAATTAACTGGATTTTCTCAGAGTCACAAACTCCATTAAATACCAGTCTCTTTCTATTTATATGTCTGCTTTTGAAAGATTTATTTACTTTTCCAGTTCTACTTATCTGGAGCCACAATAATTGACTTTCAGAACATTACATGATGGGAAAAAACAGTTACACAAATTAGAGAAATAAATAGTTGCTAAGGAAAATATACCTGGTAAGGCAGATAATTATTTCACAGCTATCACACTCCCCAGGGATGCTGCCTCCATAGTTGTTCCACTGAATGAGCAGATTTCAGATAGCACCAGTCCTCTTGGAACACTGCTAATATAAGAAGCCAGTCCTCATTATGAGAGGTCAGACTAGTTTTGCTCTCTGAATACCAGCTCTGAAACGAACTTATCGAAATAAACAAACACCAGACCGAGTTCTCCTGCCATTGACTGTAAATCTCTCAGAGAAGGCAGAGCCTGGTGGAAGCAGTTTACTGTGTTTTGTCCTGCATTTTATGAGTGCAGATATAATCCTGTGCAATATTAGTCTTATGAATGATTTAAAAGGGAATAAAAAACGTACTGGAAAGGCTGTCCATTGTGCAGTAAGGAATTAATGGGCCTCTTAAATGACTGTACAAAGACAGTGTTTAACTTAGATGAATTGTAGTGAGAAATGCAGTGACAGACTGACCAGCAAAATACTTCCTGGGCAGATGTGCGCAAGTCACTAGAAGCAGCAGAATTTTGCTTGTATAACAACACTTAATGCCTAATCTATATATTGTTTGATGTTCAAAGAGCTGACACTCTTTTTAAATTCTTCCTCTGGGCAAAACATATACTCAAATGCATATATACATATGAATAACACATTTAGCATATGCATATGTAAAGCAGATGCAACTAACTGTCAGGAAAACACAGAGGCCAAATCTAGTGTGATATCCACATGGAAATGATATTCAAGGTTTTCAGTGCTGAAATGCAGAATGTCCTGTTTTATTCTGCCCTGGCAATGCAGTTTGAGGTAACAAAAAAAAGAGATGTGTCAGAAAGACCAAGTTGCCTGAATTACTCAAGACACAAAACCATTTCAAAAATCTAAGAAAATCCTAGTTACCTGCAATATTACTATCACATACCTACACCAGAAATGGACAATATTATTAAAAGTATAAATATGAATTTAAATATTGATTTTTGTATTTAAATCTGTCACTGTTTCAGTGTGTCCAGATTAAACAGCAAAGAAAATTGCAGAGCTGGAGTGCAACGGTCTTAATGTGTTTAACACTTGTCTGAGAAACAAGCAGACAGGAGAGTGTTAGTAAATGTTTATGCATTTCAGAAATGCCTTCTGCATCACATACTATGTACTCAGACTACGAATGTACATAGCAACAGTGCTGATTAAAAACAACCCATTTAATTACTGTGATATATGGAAGCACACACTCTAAATGCAATTTGTTGGTGTATTTTACATGTCTTAGGAGAATCATGGTTAGAATAGTTAGAATAAGGAGTTAAGCATAAGAACAAAATCCTGCTGCCCTTGGAGTCAATTAATTGTTTACTCTTGCCAGCTCTGAGTCTTATTTCACACAAAGAAATTAAACAAAGCTGGTCAGCTGAGAGGAAGGAGAGATACTCCTCTTGGCAGCAGGGAGGAGTGAGGGAGAGTGTATGAGATTCTCGCAGTGTCTGTGAGGGAGAGTGTATGAGATTCTCGCAGACCTGAGAGACCCCTTGCTTTCAAATTCTCCACACATGTAAATCCACTTGTAGCTTTGCACCAAATTATTAAACATTTAAAAATAATATTTCTGAGTGATTTAACTTTTACATAGAATAATGCATATTTTCTTCCAGCCTCATTTTTTGCATTACTTGATTTTAACTCTTCACATAAAATCTTGGTTATCCTATGATGAAAAAATCCACAATATGTTGTAAAAAAATACCATTGTAGTGCACAAGTGATAAAAATACCTCATTTACATTAATTCACTTCCTGTGGACGGATACTTCTTTGTAATCCCTGATGTCGATTCTTCTGAAACTATTTTTCACACCACATTTATAGTCATGTTCTTGGTGGGTTCATTCAGGGAATTAAAATTTTTAAAAGATATTATTTCTTAGAAACATTGCTTTTCTATATCAGATCTGGATAAGAAGAAATTCAATTCCCCATGCCAAAATGATGCCAAAAGAGAAAATCCATCTCAACGGCTGGGCAAGGGGGTTTAATAGGTCAAGAGTTTTATCAGCAGAGGAGATGTTGCTTTTGGAAAATGCATTCTATCAATACCAGACAGCTGAAACTGTGCCCTGTCCCAAAGAGGAGCTGACTCACTTCCAAAGTGTCTGGAAATGTCAGCGCATGTCTTCTGGTTATCACTTTCTTTTCAGCGTTTAGGTTCTCATGTAGATGACAGGTCTGTTGCAGAAATGAAGCTCAGGAGACACAAGTCCTCCTGCCGACAGGTCCTTGATCTCCCAGTCCTGCAGAAAAGTGCCCAGGAGCGGTCCTCTGATAAAATATTAATCTCCGCGGTCGGTCACTTCCACCCCGGCTGGAACCCCCCGATGACTCCGCCAGTCACGTCGTGCACGGAGCCGAGAGGGACCCAGCGCGGCCCCGGAATCTCCCCGGCCGTTCACGAGCGGGGGTCCCAAGCTCTGCGGTGAGGCTCGACCCCATCTCTCCCTCTCCCCGCCCTTCCAGGCCCTGTTTTCCATCTTGTGCCCCCAGCGGCGGCCCCGGGGGCCGAG